>JAUMHI010000030.1:46237-58261 GCA_032359435.1 Enteromius unitaeniatus
TTGTTCTCTGCCTGTCCTGACCTTCTTGCCCGCACCTCTGACTACGATTAAGCCTAGCCCTTGTCTGTTTCTGTTGAGCCGTGTACCGAACCTCCCCTGTCTGACCATCCCTGTATTAAACTACTGCAAATGGATCCAAACGCCTCGTCCAGTATGTTACAGTTTTATTCAGTAAATACTAGGGGTGTAACAATACATGATTTTCTGATCTCACAATGCAATAATCTCATACGTTAAACATATAGTCATAATTAAAGATGTTTATAAAGATGTTAAAAATTAAAAATGCAGGTTTTTAATTATTATTACTTTGGTAATACTTTACAATAAGGATTATTAGTTAGCTACATTAGTTAACATGAACTAAGAATGAAAAATACTTCTGCAGCATTTATTAAACTTAGTTAATTTTAATTTCAGCATTCAACACAAGTTGTTTGTTAACAAAACACAAACACACACACACTAGAAGTCCTTTACACAATCTAACATGTGTTTAAAGTTGAACTGGAAATTAGGTGCTGGGTGTCTGGCCAATGGAGAACTGGCCCCAACTAAGCCTGGTTCTCCCAAGGTTTTTTTCCCCATTCTCTCATGGATGGTGTTTTGGTTCCTTGCCACTGTCACCTCTGGCTTGCTTAGTTGGGGACACCTGATAAATAAATAGTTTAATTCTCCTCATTATACATTACTATTACTCCTACTTGATAATGTTCAGTGCGTTGCTACAATCTGTATCGTTAAAAGTGCTATATAAAAAAACAATTTATAATAATAACATTAGTTAATATTAAATATTTTTAAATTCTCAAATAGTGTTAAAAAAGCTTTTATTTACCAGCCAATGCATATGTGACTGTTTCTTTAGCAAACAGAGCCTGAAACAACAGAGGAAGTGATGCGATGACTTTAGATATTGGCAAAGGGCTCTTTTATTTAGATCGCTGGACTTATTCTGCCATATAGCACTTTTTTTTCCCATTCATAGTGTAACGATTGCAGCTGCAGATGTCGCGATCTCGCTTCTCTGTAGACAGGCAGGCAGGCACGAAATGCGAAAGGTAAAGGATTTTAAAGGAAGGAAAACAAAGGATACAAGAAATGCTGAACGAAAATGCAAAATCCATCCGAGCTTCACAAACATCACTTTAAGGACAGACACTGAACAAGACACAAGGCACTGTTTAAATAAGACATGTAATCACAGACACAATACACAACACCTGGAAACATGGCTGGAAAGGACTGAAACACTGATGAGAAGAGGGGGTTGACAAACAAGGCAAGACACGTGTGAGACAGGATCAAAACAAAAAACAAAGAAGCACATGGACGTGCCATAGCCCCCTTCCTAGGAGCAGCTTCCAGATGCTCCATAACAACGGTAGGAGGGTGGTCCAATCCCTGTCCCACCCCTCCCCATTATGACCCAGGTACACCTACCCCCCAAAAAAAATTATTGGGGGGCCTCCTGCCTGTACCGACCATGGGTCATAGGATGTCATCGAGGAGGGATGTTCTGGGGACCACTGTGGACTGGATTCGGGGCTAGGACCTGATATGCATACAGTTCTCCTGACCATGACTCGGGCACCGGACCTGCATATGGTTCTCCTGACCGTAATTTGGGGGTGAGACCTGATAACTGCCGACTGAAATCCGCAGAAGTTTGGATCAGCACTCCTGGCCGTAACTCCGAAACCAAACTCTCTCATGAACTCTCTCCAGTGATTCGGGACTGGGACCCGACTGATGCAAATTGGGAACCGAGGGATTAGCTCTAGTAACTCTGACTCCCACTCTATATTCAGAGTGAAAAATTGTGGACCCGAGTGTGTGGGTGACTGGATCAGCACTCCTGGCCGAACGTCAGGAACCAGATCTGGAATAAGCGGACTGGAATCCATGGGTATCAGGATTGGTAAATTGGCCCATAAATCTGGATCCAGACTCGGATCATGTGGACTGGAATCCGCAGGACTGTGAATCGGTGCTCCTGGATAGGCACTCTAGGCAGAACTTCAGGAAGCAGATCGGCACTCGGTGGATCGGGAGCCACAAAAGTCTGTGACGACGCTTCTGGCCGTAAAGGCGGAAAAGAGTTCGCGACAGTCTGTGACGGCGCACAGGGCCGTAGAGGCAGAACTAAATGTGTGCAGAGCATTCAGATGGCTCATGAATGGGGTGGCTCTCATGTGACATTGCGAAAGATTGCGGCAATCCTTCCGATCGTGCCCGGATAGTCATCAGGCATAAAAATACTGCTGACCTCCATTTCAAGCCTGTAATGTCCTGGAGCTCTTACAGGGCTGAACTGTCTGGCAATGTTTAGGAATGCCGCGGTGATGATAAAGTCTGCGAGACCCGACCGCTTGGCTAGCTGATGGAATTCAGAAGTCCTCGATTTGCAGATCTCAAAGAATGAGCGCAACGAGCCCCGCGGTGAATGCCATCTCCTCTTTGGTCTGTTGTTCTGTAACAATTGGCTGCAGATGTTGCAATCTCGCTTCTCAGCAGACACAGGCAGGCAGGCACGAAATGCGGAAGGTAAAGGATTTAAAAGAACTCTTTAAATTATCTAAATGACATACTTAGCAATGCGTATAGCTAATCAAAACTTAAGTTGATATATTTCCAGAAGGAAATGTACAAAATATATTTGGGAACATGATCTTTACTTAACATTCTAATGATTTTGGCATAAAATAAAAATGGATTATTTTGACCCATACAATGTACTTACTATTGGCTATTGCTACAAAAATACATGCGCTACTTATGACTGCTTCTGTGCTCCAGGGTCACATATGTGTGCATCCTAATATTTCTTAAGTCTTTGTTGTGCATGCACTGAAGGAAGATCTGTGCTCTGCTCGTACAGATGATTTTGCAGATTTTCTGTGTGAACCGACCTCCTCTGTCCCGGATGGAGACTGAAGACAGCGCAGCACTCTGGCTGGAGTCCTCGAACCTTCAGCGCTTTTATCAGACAGCTGTGCAGCGTCATGCCTGGACGCACATTCACCTTGAAGAGGAGTGTGCATGTCAATTCAAAGACCAAATAACACCATATGGTTAGGCTACATTTAATTTTCACTTCCTTTAGACAATAATATCTGTAAGATTCTTTGGTAAAGCTAACTTAACCACCTGCTATAATGAGCTCTTCCAAGGAAGAGGTGGTCAACAGTCTGCAAAATTAATTTTAACATGCACAAGAAAAAGTTTACTACTTACAATTTACTATGACTGTAATATCCAGTTTTGACTGGCAAAACTTTAGTTAAAGAACCATTTCTTACTATTAGCCAGCTGCTTATTAGCATGCATATTAGATGTTTATTAGTATTTATAAGCAGGGGTGCACATAAGTGGTACGCAGGCCAAAATAAAAAAATGTGCTGTGTAAATAAGTGCAGAGCGGTCATTTGTGTACCAACATTTTTGACTATTCAGTTAATACACAATTACCATTTTAGATGGACAAACTGTAATGTACAAGATTTCTATAAAAAATAAATAAATAAATATATTGCAATAATATTATTATTATCACTATTATTAATTTATTTTTATAGTTATATTTAATCGGTCACACTATGTGCAGTGCAAGGATCAAAGCAAACCTACATCTGTTCTTATCTGCTTATAAAGCACATATTAATGCCTTATTCCACACAATCATATTTTAGATGCCTTAATATGCCCCATACCTAATCTAAACAATTACGTTACTAACTATTATTAAGCAACAAATTAGCAGTTTATTGAGGCAAAAGTTAAGAGTTAAGAGTGAGAAGTGGACCCCAAAAAAATGAGTGCGATTTTAATACTATATAGGTAAAACCTGTAAAAGATTTAATGTCATTTTACAGTAAAATACTGTTAATAGTACAGCTGTTATAAGTAAAAAAGAACAAATCAATGAATAACTTGCAGTCAAAAACTGTAAACTGATATCCCCAGAATTCCGTGTGACACTCCACATTTTCTTTAAACAACTATGTTTTTTTAATAGTTTTTGTTATCAGTTATGTACGCTTGAGCTTTATTTTACTTCTTCTGTTGTTTGATGAGTGTCATCTGTTATGCTGGTGTTTTGTGTTTACATGAATGACTCTGTGCACCTTCTATATACTTGTGGAAAAGCTACTGGTGATGAGCTTTGATTCTTCACTTGGCTTTTGCCTCTTCTACCCTTTCTACTACCTGTGGTTGTCACTGTTAAAAGTACAAAACTGATTTTAATAGCAGTGTGCAATGGTGAAATTACTGGTTTACACTAAAACTTTCTTGTCTGGAAGTTTTATATTGTAAAAGTTACAGGTTTTTTTTTTACTAAATTACTCCGGCAGCCACTTCTACTAAAATTATTTTGTAAAAACTACAGATTGTTTTACAGTGCAGCACCACTCTCCATGGCCTTCCTAAGATGTTTGAAATGAGACAGCAGTTCTTTTTGAAGATGTGTGTACCCGAGCTCGCTCACCACGGTGCGCTGCTGGTTGGGCAGAAAGACACGGATGGTGTGGCTGGCTCTGGAGTCGTCTGAGGAGCGGTGCGCACATGGCACTCCTTGGATCACAGGAGACACACATGAGCTCTCAAACGCAGACTCCCTCCTTCCCAGACCATTGGTGACGGATCTCCACGCTCCCTGAAGCTGCTCCATTACAATAGCCTCTAGCACTCACGTCTCTAAAACCCAAAAACAAAGAGGCTGACTCTGAGAACTGCAAACTGCGCCATGGTGCTATCTGAGTCTAGGTTACAGGCTTTGAGTTAAAAAAAAACCCCTAAAACTATTCAATAAGGCTTTGTTGTACTATGACACTTTTCATCAGCTTTCTATGTAAGCTCTGGCTATGTTCCCGAGCTAACGAACAAACGTGACATCAGTAACACACGATCATATCCCATAATAGACAATGATATAATAATAATACATGATATTTGTGTCCAGTCAATTTATTATGTATACATACACATGCATGTATCCCTTTAAATGTATAAATGAAAATACAAAAGTTCGAGTTTAAGTGCAGTATCACGTTTGTTGTTTGGATCACAATTTCCAAAATATGTGCAGCATGTGTGTGTATTTATTTATACTGACACAGTTCACACTTATGAAAGCAATTCATTGCGAATAATACCATGAAACCACAACCTTTTTCTTCTCAAAACCTTTGATCATTTTTGAACTTTATATTAGTAGGTTTTCACAAAGAGATTTGTGAAATTGAGAGAGAGAGGTGGATCAAAACAACGAAATTAATTTAATAAAGACATGTTTGTTTTGACCCAATCGGGGAATTAATATCACTTATATCACTTGATTGCGTTGAGAGGTTTTACACAATTGTGAACTGTATTAATAACGTCTCTCAACTATAGAAACTGTTTTGAATTTTGCATATTTTGTCATAATAATAAGATATTCAGCTATCAGGAACCTTAGCTGTCCAGGTCCAATCAAGTTTAACGTAGATCAAACATATTTGCTGCATTACGTGCATGTTAACGTTGTTGTATCTGTTATCAGAGTCTATACGTTTAATAAAAACGTTTCGGATCCCCAACAAACGTGATACTTGCACGTAAACTCTAACGCTTTTCTGTTTACGTGGATTCGCAGATGGTCAAAACGGTCCGTCGGTAAGATGTCATCGGACAGGGTTTAATAGAAAACAAGTGAAAATCAAATAACTTACTTTGTGATCAGGAAAATTATTTCATATTGTTATAAACGCATAAGAGATCGTTTAAGCTGGCATGAAGTGTTGAAGGAACTGTTGAGCAGCTACTTATTAACGTTATCTCTTCGGCCCTTAATTATTTTCTACATAAACCTATCAAATCAAACAGCAAACTCTAAAATCGCTTCACAATCCAGTTCTAATCACCAGACGAAAGACAGATATTCATTACAAACACGATACTCATAAAGCAGTTTTAAACGCTCACCACAGAAAGTTTGAAGAGTTCAGCTCCGCCATAACCTGAAGACACGAGTGACGTCACCGCCGCCGCAAGATGCGTAACCTCGCTCTTTCTCAATTCAGTTCAGTTCAAAAAGATTATTGGCATGACAAAATACATTTTGTATTGCTAAAGAACTAAGACAAGGAAAATGGCCTAGAACATCTGAACATTTACATTATAACATCTTTACATTTATTTAAATATTAACTAATACTAAACTGTCATATATAGGCCTATGCACAGATATGTACAGGGGAAGAAAAAAAACAATACAGAATACATGTAGCACATCTTTAACAGAACATTTAATTAAAACATTATGAACATGTTTCTTGATTGTGTTGTGACAGCAACAATTTGTTTTTTTCACCAAGAAACTCTCTGCACTTTTACTTAAAAAAATAAAAAATAATTAATTTATAAAATAAACTGTAATAATAATAATAATAATAAATCTGTATAATTTATAAGCTTTTGTAACCAATTTAGGTTTCTGGATACTAGTTATTTTAAGTTCAGTTATATGGTCAGTTTATTAATTGTTTAGCATTATTATTTAAAATACTCAGGGCATGCCCGTGGACATAGGTGTAATATGAAATATGAAATGAAAAGCCATAAAACTTTACAGAATGCAGGATTTTCAATAGATCTGTAGGAGTGTTTGTAGGAAAATAATAATAATAAATAAAAAAAAATAGATAAATAACATGTATAATTTCACAAAATAATTGCTTAATTCAAAATAGCATTCTTCCATACCACTCTTACTATTTGTGGCATGTAAAATTTGACCTAAATAGTAAGCATGTTGATTATAATGCTTTGCTCAAGCCCTACCGCATGCTAATATTATTATTTTAAAAGATTTAGCCACTAGATCCGAGGTTAAAGGTTGCTTTATATGGTAACAGAAACAGGATTCCAGGGAATTTCCGATGACTAACCAAATGTTTGATTAAATAACTGCAGCTCAGTGAACGATTGATTTCGTCGTACTGGTTAAAATAATTAACAACTTTCTTTCAGTTTGAGTTGCGCCTCATAACTGAACTCTGACTACATATATGAACGTGCCATATGTAATGTTTGGAAAAGCACACGTGTTTATTTATTAAATTAGTTCTACGTGTAAAAGTATAACAAGCTTGATAACGCCACAGTAACAAACGATAATATTCCATTCTGAAAATTGCAGCGTTGTTGCTGTGGGTGGGCCCCCGTGTATCTTTCCGATCAGTGATTGGTCAGAATGGAGGGGCGTCTCCAAGCCTTCGATCCTCATTGGTCACCCCGCTCTGAATCAGGATCTCTTATTGGCTACTGTATCTGTCACTCAGCGGATTCATGCGCAGTGCTGAAGGGAGGAGTAAACAGCAGTGAGTCACAGCTAACAGGCTAGTGTTCGCTATAGGTGAGTACACATATTATCGGCGATAAAGTCGCATTTCAACGCATTTTGTCTATATTAACTTCACGATCCGTTACGTATTCAATACTAGTTTTTACTGCGTTATCCGCAGGGTTCGTGTCTGCGTCGAGTCTGTTAAATCACGCGCGTTTGAGCTAGCTGAGGCCTGCTGGAGCTCGTGCCTGCGCGGGAAACTCTCATATAAATGCACGTGCGATTGCAGAAATAAAGCGCTCAGCAGCTCATAAAATCATACATCCCTGTAGAAGAGCGATAGTGTTTAGTGTTTAGTAGAAGTTTTTTGCGTGGAAATGCACGATGAGGCCCAGTGTCCAGGTTCTTAGACTGTGGAGCATTTACACGTGTGACTTTTCCTTTAATGATGTGACATTTAACCACCGCGCATCTCTAAACAGATGCATTAATAAGGCTGATTTTATTCTTTGTTGCTTACTATGTTAGTGTATCTCTGAATGAGAGAAATGGGCTGCATTTCCATGGCTGATAATAAATGATCTGATCAGTACGGTCAGTAATCGTTACTGGTGTTAAACCAGCATGTAGCACTTTTGGCCTTTATGAAACCCGTTTATAAATATAGTTATGAATGTTCATAAATTGTTTCCAACGAGAACCCTTTTCGTTTTGTTAGATTTGTTAGCATTTAGCAGTAGCCTTGGTGCTAGGACCATGTGTGCCATGTGCCATCAGCATTCCCATTTACAGTAACGTTAGTTCCCCAACATGAGATTGTAAAGTGTTTTTATTTTATTATTATTTTTTTTTAGATTGTTTCCACTTTAATAATCACGTTTTTACCTTAGAAAGATGGTGTCTGATGTGACTTTTCACTGAAAGTAAGGAGAACTTAGACTGCATGATCTGTTAATGCAAAGAACCTTGGTTTAATTCTCATGAAAATAAAAAATAGCCTTTTTTTAGTATTTGGATCTTGACATTATCGCATATTTGAAAATCGTATCCAGTGCTGGGGAGTAACTAATGACATGAATCATGTAAAAAATCTGCTAAAGTTACTGATATTTTTCCCCAAATTGCAGTAACTGCTCTAAAAAATGCTTATTCGATAACAGATTTATTTCCTATTTGGGAGCCACAGAAGCTGGAATGGCATTAAACATTAACATTTGCTATTTGGATTTATGATTATGCTTAAATGTTTGATTTTAAAAACAGTAACACCGCTATTACATGGCTTCCTGTTCTGATTATAAATCTGTATTTAATCTCAGAGTGATCTCAAAGTAAAACGAGTTGTTAAAGTCTGAGTTTGTGGTGGTTTTTGGAATGTGAACAGCGTGACCAATATGAAAATGAAAAAAAAAACTTTATATATACCAATATAAAACCTTTGTTAGAAATGTAGATCAAATGAAAGTAATAAAATGTAATCGGTTAAATTACTTGAAAGTAATTGAAATAGGTACACTACTTAGTACGCATTACGTAATCGAGTAATTTGTAATCTTCCCAGCACTGATTGTAAAGAACGTAACAAGATCTTTCACTCCTGCAGTGAACGCTCTGTGGTTAGCGTGAATGAAATCAGAGTTTGTGGTTTTATCTCCACAGATAATGGACATGAGTACCAGTGAGTGCTTTGGATGTGGCCGCTCCGGACACTGGATCAAGAATTGTCCTAATGCTGGTCGAGGTCGGGGACGAGGCAGGGGACGAGGAAAGGGTAGGGCTTCTCCAGTTATTTAAATAGCCTGCTTTGAGACAGATGCATTCTGACTGAGGCAGTCTTTCTCTCTGTAGATCTGTTCTGTTACAGATGTGGAGAGCAGGGCCACATTGCGAGAGATTGTGAACAGACTGAGGATGGTAAGATGATCTGCCTGATTGCACTTCAGTTAGTAAGAACTAGGGATGTAATGATATTATCAATATTGAGATATCACAAAACTGTTGCAGTATCATCATGGTCACACAATATGAAATGCAAAAGGTGTAGTTTAATATATTAAAATGTGTTAATATAAGTTGTGTTTTGGACCATTATGCGTTGGTACAGTAACTGTCAAATTAACTAAAACCAGAAACACCATATAGTTTAATCCCTTCATCAGATTCAGCATCAAAGTGCATTAAATAGAATAATTCAACTTAAAAATGTTTATATTGTCGATTTAATGATGGTTTCCGCTTCAAAATAAAGCATGCTACAATTGCCATCGGAGTGGCCATATTTCCAGAGACTGTAAAGAACCCAAAAAGGAGAGGGAGCAGTGTTGCTATAACTGCGGGAAAGCCGGTCACGTGGCCCGTGACTGTGACCACGCCAACGAGCAGAAGTGCTACTCCTGCGGAGGGTTCGGACACATCCAGAAACTATGTGACAAGGTCAAATGTTACCGGTAAGTCCTATCAGAGCTTAAAATGATCAAAATAAATCGAATAATGCCCAGATAGGCATGCAAAGCTCTTTTGTTTATTTGAAACAAAGCGTTCTGTGTGTTATTTTTGTGTGTTATAACTCGGAGTGCATGTTAATATGGACTTGAGCTTTTGTATTTAATAGAAACAAATAATTGTCAATTCATCCAGAGTTGTATTTTGAAGTAAATTACAGTTGCACTTTATTTTAAGGTGTCCTTGTTACACTGTAATTATACATTATGTAATTACTATATGGTTTGGGTTATTAGGGTCTGGCTTAGGGTAACTTGCATTGTATGATGTATAAGAAGGCTTTGAATTCAGCGGGCTTAATGTGTGTTGGTTTGCAGGTGTGGCGAGATTGGTCACGTGGCCGTGCAGTGCAGCAAGGCGACTGAGGTGAACTGCTACAACTGCGGCAAGACCGGTCACCTGGCCAGAGAATGCACCATTGAAGCGTCTGCGTAACTCCTTTCCTCTGTCGCCCCTCCTTTCCTGATTGATGGTTGTTTGTCCTCTCTGAATCCTCTTCATTGGCCAAAGGCTGGCAAACAGAGGCCTTTCCCAGGCCAGTGAGCAGCTTTGAGTTTTGTTTTTCCTTTGTTATGAAGAAAAGGGGTGAAAAAAAAAAAAAATCATATTGCGTTTAAAACGAAATGTTTATTTAGGTAGAGGTGAAATGTATAACGCTTTGTTAAGGGACCCCTTACCATGCCACTGGTGGAAAGATCCATTACTGGGACATCTGGTGCCACAGGCAACCTTTGGGCTCACGGAAGTGAACCCTCAGATCAAATGTAAGAGAGAAGTCAGGCGAAGGCTCAATTCTGGTGTTTTGTTTTCTTTTGTTTTGTGGTTATATGGAAAAAAGTGAAAGCAGGCTTAAGAGACCATTTTCATCACAGGAAGTCCATTATGATCTGGTGCCCATTAGCAAAGTGTATGTGTCTCCTAAGGAAATATGTTATAATGGTATATTTCAGAAATCATGCATTTTGTTTTCTTTTTTGTATTTTTATTTTGTTTGAGTTTTTTCTTTTTTTTTCCCTAAAAAGTCATGTTTGCAGGTTCAGCTAACACTACTTGTTAATGCTGAACATTTACAGAGTAATTTTAGTCCTTTCTACCTTAAATTATCCAGTACAATAGAGAGACGTGAAATTAGCAACAATTTGCAAAAAAAAAAAAAAAAAAGAATGTTTTCACAGAAATCAGATATTTTTGTACAATATCACTTGGACTACTGTAAGAATATCATTGCTTGTACTCAGTTTTTAAGTCAGAAGGAAATTGCAACTTAAGTCCTAGAACATAGATATGTAATTTTAAGCTGTCAATAAAGTTGGAGGAGGATGAGGAATCGGCCCGTGTTTGTGATTTTTATTTCTTAAAACAAATTAATTGAATGGTTTCCACTCAACATGGGTGTTTGGCAGTAATTGGGACAGAAATTTTGAATAAAAAATGCTTTAACAGTATGTTATACAGTTAAGCCATACATTCAAATTAAGAACAGAACCTGATCTGACTGCATAGCACATGCCATTTCATCTGGTGTGTAATTTCCTGTCATTATGCAGTTTTATTTATTTTTGACCAAATTAATGTTAAATGATTTTTAGAAAAGAAATAATATAATAATAATCAGTTCTTTATAATTTCGTTCATCAAATATTTAAAATATGAATGTTCTAATAACAGTAAATGTATATTTTTAGTAATAAACTACTGAATTGAAAAGTTGAACTCCAGGCCCAGAGGTACACTGACATGACAGAGAAAAGCAAGTCCTTACAGGCACTTTCAGCTGAATGTGAGCTCAGAGACAAGGCAGATCAAATGCTGTACAAGCAGCTGGTGGAGGTGAGTGACCAGTTCCCATTCCTGCTAGAAATGGACCTCAGCTCTAAATATGAGGTCTGAAAAATTTTGCATAAGAGTCAGAGATTATTAGATACCTCACAGGTATGAGAAGTAGAGAGTCATCGCAATAAATCATGCTGCAGTACAAAAAAAGATAGAAGAAAGTCAGGACATTTTAAAGCAGTAGTAAGTTACAAGTCATCTACCCCCAGTTTCACAGACAAGGCTTAAGCTAGTCTCAGACTGAATTGCATGTTTGAGCTGTCTCAGATGAAAATATCTTGTTCTGACGTATCTTAAAACATGTCAGTGTCATTGTTCTGTGTTAAGATGCACACCTGTAATATTTTCTTATAAGGCAT
>JAUMHI010000030.1:64935-78717 GCA_032359435.1 Enteromius unitaeniatus
TATATATATATATATAATTTTTTTTTTTTTTAATTATTATTTCAGCTACTTAACTGTGCTCCAGCAAACTGTGCTACAATAATATGTGACCAAGACCATGTTTGCATTTTACAATTTGGTGAATTTTAGTATCACTGACTAATATTCTGAGATTGTTGAATTATAATTTTTATATTATTATTATTCTTTACATGTCTATTTTTTTTTTATTTTTATTTTTTTCAGTTTTAGCAGGGTGACTATTGGTGCTATGTTTCATGGATGCATCCTGGCCAGGATATCTATATTGCCTAATTGTTTCAATTTGTTTGCATGTGCAGACATGCTGGTGTATGGCATAGTTTTCTTATGTTTTCGAAATGCTGGCAAAAAAAATGGCAAAACATTGAATTTGTTTTCTTTATTTGGTTGTGTTACAGCGCTCGTGTTGTCAAATCGATGAAGCTATTTTATTAATTTGCAGGTGTTTTTTCTATTCGCCTTGAGCTCTCTCATCCACCGTAAAGATTGGACTTTTTTACCACTTGGGTCCTAGTGAGCAGCACCGTGTCCCAAAGACTGCTTAAGAGCCTCACTAGACTTGAGTTTGAAATAAATAATAACAATCCACTTGAAACCTTTTGTCTGGCTTAAAAGTTGAAAAAAATACAATAATAAAAAAAAAAATATATATATATATTTATATATAAATAAAATCTACCTTACAGATCAAAATGCATCCTAAACTGGCAACATTTACAATTTCTTAATTTCGCAGTCCAAGTCACATATCAATGAAATTATTATGTACTACAGGGTATAAGTACACAGTGTAGTTTTTCATGGTACTTTAATCTTTATGTTGTGTTGCTTGCTCAGGACGTCCAGTATCTGAGGGAGGATTTCCATGTTGAGTAAAGGCTTGTCCATATCATCGTCTCCTGGGCTCAGTGACCCAATGCTGCACCTCACCTTTGCTCTGTGCTTGGGTTTGAGCGATCGAAGAGATTCTGCTTCAAAGCCTGTGTGTCTCTCATCAATTCCCAGAATAAACGTAGAGTTTCTTGCCAGTTGCACACACCACAGCAGCAAACCAATGAGAAAGCAAAGCATGACACATAAGACGGCATTATAAACCCAGCCAAAGCAGTGATCAGAGACACAGGATGCAAAATCAGCATCAGTGAGTTCATGGATAGACCTCTGGGCTAGTTCTGCTGGACTGGTACACAGTGGCATCACAGACACAACTTTATTCCTCTGTAGCCAGTGTGTTAAGTACTGAATGCTGCAGTCACAGTGGAAGGGGTTCCCGGATAAGTTGACCAGCTGCAGGTGCTGGAGCCGGTCTAAAATCCCAGGGGACACGGTGATCAGGAGGTTATCCTGCAGCAGGAGTTCAGTGATTTCTGCAGGAAGATAAGGGACAGTTCTCAGGCCCTGCGAGCTGCAGTTGAGCCTCAGACCTCGGGACGGTAAAGTCTTGCACCCACACCCCTGGGAACTGACGTGTGCAAATATCGAGCACAAGAGAAGGGCCAGTTGGGAAGCAAAGAGCATCCTGTATGCGAAGAAACCACAAATACTTTAGCTCATATCTTCAGAAGCAGGCAGTCATTGAGATCATTAAATGCAATAAAAATCTGAAGCATGAGTAGCGTCAGTCGATTGTCTTGAAGTACATACCCTGATGGCACATGTACATCATGTCTATGTGTCGTCTACCAACCTTTTTATGCCCAAGATCCCTGACCTTAGACTTCATGAAAACCAAGATCTACACTGTAAAAATGCTACAGTAACCTGTTAAATGGTTAACAGTGTTATATACATTATTATTATATATATTATATATGGTAGAAAAGTGTATTGGACATTCCATGCAATTTTACAGTGGTAAACCATTTTTGGAAGTAAAATATAATTGATATAGTGAATAACTGTAAATTAACTATCAGAATTCCCTGTTGTACATTTCTTGGTTGAAATAACAATGTTTCTTAGTTTTTTTCTTGTCAGTTTGAACATTATGGTTGGAAGTTACATCTAATGTTGTTAAATTAAATTTTTTTTTTTTCATTAGTTATGTTTCATGTTTGTTACCATGACGGTGACACTGTGCACCTTCTATATATGTTACTGTTTAAAAACTGCTTGTGATGAGCTTTGGTTCATCATGTGACTCATCACCACCTGCTTATGTTAGTTATCCGTGTTTTTCAAAGATACAAAATGGATTTCATTTCTTCAGCAGGTTATTATAACTTTACATCAGTTAATAAAATTACAGTATTTTACTGTCTTTTTACAGGGTTCTTGGAAGAATTGATATAGAGAAATATCAGATTGTATGCCTGGGGAGCAGTGCCTTACTCAAGGGTCTCACCACAGTCGTGGTATTGAAGGTGGATGGTATTGAAGGTGTTGGTGATTCACTAACCCCACCCACAATTCCTGCCTGACCTAGGACTCTAACCCACAACCTTTGGGTTACAAGTCCAACTCCCTATCCATTAGGCCACGAGATTAGGCACAAGATTAGGCGAGGCAAGTCCAGGGTAAGAGCGAGGGTCAGTAGATCGGCGTACAGTATGAAAAAGGGGCAAGACAGAGGCAAATATCCAAACAAAGCAAAGAACGGTACACAGGAAATCCAATACAAGAAATAAAGATAAGCTTGACAAGGAGGTAAACTTAATGCTCAACGGAGCTTAGAATTCAAACAACTCTTTAAATAGACATGACAATGAGAGGACAAGATGATAATATAGGAGCTAATCAAACACCATAGAGACAAACAAGGGGGCGGAGTCCACAACCGACTAGACAGAAAAAACACTGACTAGAATCATGACAGGTATACCTGCAGGCAAATGAGTGGTCAAGTCACTTTTATTTATATAGCGCAATACAGATTGTAGCAAAGCACTGAACATTATCAAACAGGACAATAGTGTAATGGTAATTTTATTATTATTATTTTATTATTATTTATAATTTATTAAATGCAGAGATGGTCTCTGTAATCAAAAGGACGATAATCAGTAGAAATCAGGTGTTCCCAACTAAGCAAGCCAGAGGCGGCAAGGAACCAAAACCCCATCGGTAAGAGAATGAGGGAAAAAAAACCTTAGTTGGGTCCATTTCTCCTCTGGCCGGACACCCAGCACCTAATTTCCAGTTCAATTTTAAACTTTTAAGTAAGTAGTATATGGAAAAAAAGTGCACCATTTTACACGAACATTACAGTACATACAGTACAAGATAAGTACCTTGTGTTACCACTCATTTGCCTGTAAGTACAAGATATTTACTATGTAGGTATTGGAAAGAACACATAAAATAAAGCGCTACCCTTTATCACTCATAACAGTTCACGACAGCAAACAGTTATATTTCTTTTCTTTCTTTCTATCGTTTTATTTTATTTTTTTAGCAAAAGATGACATTAGTGTAGAGTATTTAAGTAACACTGCCCAACAGTGACATGAAAGTGGTCAAACATCTTTGAAGGCTAGAAAGGTTAGACTTCATAACAGCACTGAAGGTTGCACTGAACACTGTGGTTGCCATAATAATAATAACAATAAAAGCATATTCAATACTTTATATAAAGGAATTAGCTTTTGATATCTGTACATATGTGACCCCAATATTGAACACTTAAAATGTTTGAATGCACTAGAATAAGAGATTTCTGTCTGTGTGTAAAACATACCTTTTAGCATGTGATTAACAGCAACTGTAGAAGTGTAATAATCATCCTGGCTTTAAGCTGAGACATACATCCACTATAGTTTTTTCTTGCAATTTTTTGTACATCAAAACAGGCATGGTGCTTTAAACTGAATGTCTGGAACAGTTTTTCCTGTATTTTTGACCAGTGAGAGCTCTGGGAGCATCATGGGTCATGTGAACATGCTGTGCCCTGTGTGAGCAGAAGATAAGACTATCTGCCAATGGCACATTAGAGATGCCCTGATCCCTGAAAGAGATGCACGCTTTTATCTGCACTCGAGACGAGTTTGAAAATATTGAAAATTATACAACTATATAGCAAATACATGATGAATGCAAAATGTTTAGCCTGCAGTGCGTGTACATGCCACCAAAGCAAATTTGAACATTTGAAACATACTCGTTTGCTTATTTGTAACCCTGGAGCACAAAGTCATTAGTTGTACAAGTATAACAATCACTAGGATATTAAAGGAATAGTTTACCCAAATTTAAAATTCTGTCATCATTAACTCACCCTCAAGTAGTTCCAAATCTGTATGAATTTCTTTGTTCTGAAGAAAGTTTGTAAAGCCTGGTAACAAACTTCATTGGACAGCATTAAAATGCAATTTTCTTGATATTTAGAAAAAATGTTTTGCACCAAGATTCTAGATTTTCCAATCTCAGCAAAATGTTGTCCTATCCTAACAAACCATACATCAATGGAAAGACCATTGACCATTTATCCCGCTTTCACCTCAATTACAAAAATATTTATCCTTAGCTGCAATCCCTCTTTAAATGTCAATATATCAAAATCATTTAAATGATAAACTGCTGAATGCGTTGGAAAACTGAGGCTGTAATTAGATTGAACTGTCTCATTAACAACAAATCAGTCAACTATACGTATCATATAACTGTTTTATTTTGTGTTCTGAATGTCATCACATTTTTTAGTTTTACATTGACTGTACACTGACATAGATAATCATCACATAAAATAAAATTTCAAAAGACAAGCATTCTCTGTTCTACAGCAACAAAATAAATTTATTTCTCTGAGTGGTTGATTGGGACGGTGTGATAGCAGCCTGTGAGGAGAGAAATATCCAGAGGATCTCAAGTCTGTATCAGTGACACAAGTAAAACAGACAGAACACACCTCTCATTTAAAGATACTGTACACATTATATACAAAATGGTTCCTAACTTGGTCCCCTAATATATTTATTACTGCTCAAATGTGTCTTTACAAGCCCTCTTTACGTGGGCTAATTGTGGGACAGGATCGCTTTATGCCATCTTTTGCATGGATGAGCTGCATTACCTGCAGTGACACATACCACAACACAGACTACAGGTTGAGCACATAAAATGAGGAAACATAAAAAGATGATAAGAAATGTACTGAAAGAGAGGTAAAGTGAAATAAGAGTTAAGGCTGAGTGTTGATCAGCTCATGGTGGACAAAAAAAGTATGATGCATTTGAACCTTCAGTCCTTCATCTGTCCATCAAAATATCATAATATCTTCTCATGTTGTTAATATTTTATGCAAAACAACAATCTTTGGAAACTGTTACTTTGTAAGTATTATAAATGGGAGATTTTAACTTTTTTTTATCTTAAAGTCAACATAAAAAACAACATTAACAAACCGATTTTACTTAATTGAGACCAAAACAGTATATTAAACATGAAAAAAAGAAAGAAAGAAAGGGAGGCTTTGCTTGTATCCTAAAGAAATGATCAGATTGTAAATATGTAAGGAGCGGGGTTGAAAAATGAAAGGGTGCAATAATTTTAAGCAAATAGAAGAATACGAACACAATTCTTTACTTGATTTAACACAAGGAACATAAACAGTTAGTTTAGTCTTTAGTTTAGTCTGTTCATGTTGACTTTAGTACATCAAAATAACTATTGCACTCAATATATGTGATATGTTGAAAATAAAACCTAATGCTTTGGTTTGGGGTCATGAAAACTTTCTCAGAAGCAAAGTTTACAAAATGTTCATCCTAAAACAAAATTTCAGCTTATATATCTGATCAGATTGCATCTTTACAACAATCATTTTCATTTGCCTCACTTCACAGACTACAAGTTCATTTCTAGATATACATTCCTCTAAACATACAGATGCTTGCATAATATAGCAGAATTTTCACCTGAAACATTCTCCTGGTTGTTTAAAAGTAAAAAAAGAAGAGTACTTTTTACATGATTGCACTTCATTGCCATGGTAACACTGGTTTATTTTCAATAATAAATAAACACCCAAGAACAACATCAACAACAAATCACAGTTAAAGCCTAGCCGACCACTTTGACGTTTCATTCAATGTAAAAACACTAGTTGGATGAGAATCTCTACGCCACTATGGAGAAGTTATAAGACGCTTTAGCCATGACCACATCATCATGACAAACATATTGCACTTAAAAAAAACAAGAACAATCCATAAAATATAGAAAAATAATTCCATCACTGGCCCTCAGAAGTCCAAGAGTTTCCTCCAACGAAAAAAAAAAAATCAGTTCATTAAAAAAATTACTTCAGGCATGCAAACATATTTTAACATCTCCTCAAAACCCTTACCATAAGTCTGTAAGATTCATATGGTGCTGTACAATTAGTTAAGCAGTTCAAAGTGCCACATGATACTGCATTTGTGCTTCAGAATTGCTTAATAACAGATCACAATGGAAGGTTTCTATTAGCATATTTCTTTAAATATGACTTCCACTCAAACTGACCAAGGTATTGTTCTCAAAAAGTTCTGAATACATCTTTTACAGTATTCTATAACATCGCTTTTTGCTTACAATGGTTTTAGTTACACTACTGTACTACTTTACTACACACGAAACATAGTGGGTGCAATGGTCATTGGCACGTTCGTTAATGATAGTTAAGACAACATGTAGAGCTGTCATCTACAATAAACACAGCATTAGGACATCTGCTCTGTCATTCTGCTAATTTGAATGAATGTCATCCTCAAAAACAACAATGTTTGAATACAAGAAAAACCCTTTTGTTTGTTTTCATAGCCTCTGCGAGGCAAAACTAACAAAATTCGTCACAGAAACCAAGAAACCCGTCGGGAAAATAAATATCATATTTTGCATAAAGGCAACAAAACCCATATTTAGAACCATTAATATTTTTTGCTGGCATTATACAAAATTCTCAATAAATAAATGAATAAATATAAAAACATAATACTGCAATGTGAAAAAAAAACGATGCATTATTTAAATGTAAAATATTTGTGCAGCACGGTAACTGGTTTTAATGTATGCTAACATTGACTGAAAAATGATTGTTTTATTGTATTTTCTGGGAACAGACTAAAAACTATTTGAAAATAATAGCTAATTATAATAATAATTTAAAATATATTACAGAAAAAAATAAGTAACAATGCAATATATCGTAATGGCCCTTGGTAATCTTTATGCAAAATATAAATTCTTATTCTTATCTTGTGACATTCACCCAGAGGCAGAATGAACTGAGATGCTGTTTCTGCTGTGTTGGCGTTGGCTGGTGTCTGTTTGAGCTCACATCAGCGTGCTAAAAGGTCTGTGCTTGCTGATCATGTTCTCTGAAAACTGTTTGAAGAGATACGGGCCGTGTAGGCTTCTATAGTGGGGTGTGGTGACAGGGCGGATCGTTTGCCCGAGACGAAGTAACCCGAATGCAAGGAGAGAGTCTGGAGAGCTGTGTCTGTCAGGAACAGATGCTCTTGGAAGGAAGGGTCTCTCCGGAGCAGAGGAGGACTGCTAAAGATGAAGCCCTGTCAGGAGAGATGTAGGCCAGAATTAATGAACTAACATAGCTTTTATCAAAGCTGTTTTATTTAGTGAAAATATGCAGTACATGTATTTTCATGATAATTTCCTCCATAGACATTAAATCAGTCACTTCAATGCCCTTTCAGCAGCTGACAGTGCCAATACTGTTACAAAAAAGAAAAATCCAAAAAAAGTTAAAAAGCCTTTATTCACATTCTGACATTTATGATGTGTTTTAACATGAAGGTATTCAAAGTTTTAGACATTTTTAATGTTTATTGAGATGGCCAGAATGTGAATAAAGGCTTTAAAAATGTTTGGACCAGAAGAACTGCATTGGATTCTTGTCGTAGTTCTTTTCAAACCGAAAAGCATTGTGGATCCGTCGGCGTCGCTTTACTGGCGTTGCTCACGACAGATTCAACGCCACTGAAGCACCTCAGACGGAAGCTTCGCCCAATCAGGATCGCTCTATGCAAATACAGTAGCCAGGCGGCAGCCAATCACATTTATCCTGTTCAAGAGCAGCAAACTGAGGATACATTTTAAAACTCATTATTACGGCAGCCAATCACCTGGTCCTTTATGACCAATCGCTTTTTATGTACTGGGTTTTAATACTGGAGATAACAGGCGTGTAAGGAGGTGGCAGAGGCCGCTGATGAATCTGGTTTTCCTGTCTAATTTCATTGGATGAGCAGCGTCAGCCAATGAAATTAGTTTGCTGCTCTTGAACAGGATGAATGTGATTGGCTGCCGCCTGGCTACTGTATTTGCATAGAGTGATCCTGATTGGCTGACGCTTCCATCGGAGGAAAAATTCTCAACTTCTGCCGCGAGCAACACCGGTGAAGCGACGCCGACGGATCCACAATGCTTTCGGCGACGCTTGATGTCACCCATTCAAAGTCATGGAAAGCATTGATGTTGCTGCCCGTGTGAATGCACCGTGAATTACATTTTCTTTGTTTCTTTGCTCTTCTTTATTCTTTTTTTTTAGGTATTATAGAAGTATAAGATTGGGTTTCGGTGTCGGTAGATACTCAAAATCAAATGACTCAGACTCGAGGGCAAAACCTGATCGGGACATCCCCAGTTTGTACATTAAGGATCAGTTTTGGTCCCTTAAACGTATTAGTATATTAGTATATAGTGTGTGTACATATTAGTATCTACAGTAAAAATTTAAATGTGCACCTTTTAAAAAGGTACCGCCCCAGCGACAGAGAGATTTCAGAGAGGATTTTGGAGACATCATTAAAATCTGGACATGCATGCTTCAATTTCTGTACAAACGAAAACCAGCACAGGTGGACTGTTTTGGAATAAATGTCTTTGTGTTTATAATACATGCACTTCTGTGGTATAGTTTTAATGAATGCAAAAACACTTCAGATACAGTATGTGTGATCCACATGAATCCAATTCAGTGAAAAGAACTGACTCTAATCTTGCTCTTTTCAGCAGTAATGGCTTCCTTGTTTGGGAAATCTTGTCTCTTAGAAAAACTACAGAAGCAAAAGGTAAAAACATTTAACACAACCAGCATGGTCAAAATAACCCAGCTTGTGTTCTGTCCATTATTTACCCAGTGCTGGGTTGCCAAATAACCCAAGTTGGGCTGTTTTTAACATGAATTCTGAACAAGCCAGAAGCTTGAAATGGGAGATAAGTGAATATCTAAAATACTGCAGTCATCTAATGTTAGCAGTGAAAAAAGAATTTGCAACATTGATATGTGAAAAGATTTGGTTAAAGAAATATTAATCGTTCTAAAGAGCGAATCAAACAACCCTAAAAACATAGCACACTTTCTGGTTTGACTGACCCGAAAGGCAATCTGCTCATCAGTAGATCAGATACACTGAACTCACCTGCTTCAGAAAGGTCACGCAGGGAGCTACTGAGCGCGCTCCGCTTTAGCCCCTCCCCCATGGCGTACGTGTCATCCAGACTGGTGCGGCCCATGGTGCCATTCCCAGTCTCTTTCTTTAGGCCCGACATGCTCTGAGACATACTGGGCCTGACCACTCCTTTCTGTTTCTCCAACTCAGCTACAAACATTCAAACACACATACATCAACAACAGTCAACAGTCATTTCATTCATATCGCATACAACTCCAAATGAACATTGTATATACATGGACATAGACAAGCAAAAGCTAAGCAGGGTGGCCCAATTGCTACTCAAAACTTCCCAATTCTAGCCCAATCATATTTTGAGCTGGTCTCCGTTTAAAAATCATGTACTATACATGTTTTTTTGGTGGAATTGTCAGTAAAAATAGAATAAATTGCATTTCAGGGACTAAACATCACATTATATTGGGTCGCTTTAACCCGCGGACATGAAAAACAGCCCACGGCAATTGTGCTAAAGTAGCTTAAGTAAAGTAGACTTGGCAACACTGGAGCCAAGTGATTTAGCGGACAGTCATTATGCATACTTATGCATACATTAAAGCTGATGCCAGTTTAATGTGCTTTATTTCCATACTAAATATGTTATGGGAAATTATTTAGCATTATTTCGCAATTAAAAAGAAATCATTATTTAGCTTAGAAATTAAACATTGGAAAAAAATTTAAAGAATGTTGAGTTAGATGTAAATATGACATGAATGCTGATCTGACGTTCATGTAGCAGTCACAATGCAAACAGGCCCAGATCGGAAATTGAAAATGACAATGATAATTATAATATGATTGGATGACCTTGTTGTGTATAAAATGAGTAACCTGCAAAGCTGAATATACATGACGATGTTAATAGAGATAGTCAAATGCTAATGAAACTATGGTTGTGAAACAGATTTCATGAAGATCATGAGGTTTCTGATTTTTGCTCTTCATAATGATTCTGCATCTGTTAGTTCTCTGATGGCCTTCAATGTGTGAAAACAACATTAACATGGCAGCTCACAAAACCTGCTTTAGTAACGTTAAGGAACATTAAAGGTTTGTTTACACTCAATCCGGTACTTTTCCATTTCCTGGACCTCAGCGATGGACTCTCGCAGGTCGCTGGTGAATTTTTTGCGGTCCTGAGGGTTGGGAGCATTGAAATTGATCAAGACTTTGAAGTCGGCGCCAGGAATGGCTGAAGTCAGCCGGATACCATTTGGATAGACTGAGAAGATGAGAAAACATTTGAAAATGTTACTCCATAAAAATTAATAAGGAAAATAAAATAAATATATATTTATATCTATTCTTTAGGCTAATTCACATCGCATTGCTAAACTAAACGTTAAATTGTACATAAAAATACACACAACATACAATATATGCCTTCTATTCAGAAAAAAAAAAGTTCATATTTCTTACACTGGTTCTCAAAGAGCATCACTTGCATCCCGTAGAGAGAGAAAGACTGCCTGAAACTGTATGTCACTGAGTTTTTCTTCTTCTGGAAGATCTTGGTAACCTGTCACAAAGTTGCAGATATTCCAGTGATCAACATATGCTGATATTTGTCCATTAATGAAAGTATTTGGTTACACTTTATTTTGATAATCCACTTTAGACATTCTACTAACTAAAAGTAACTTTCTACATGTCAACTACCTGTCAACTAATTCTTATTAATTCACAATTACATGTCTACTAACTCTCAGAGTATACTGTTAGGGTAGGTTTAGGCTTAGAAGAATTAGCTGACATATACATGTAAAGCTTGTGATAGTTAGTATGTAGTGAACCCACCAAAATAAACAGAAGATAGAAGATATTAATCAGACAGTCTACTAATATTCTAATGACTAGTTGACATGTAGTTGCAAAGTTACTTCCTTTTAGATGACTATCAACATAAAGTGTTACAAAGTGTTTAGCTTAGTTGTATTTAGTCTTTGTGATCCCTCACCACCAGCAGGTCATTAAACAGGAAGATCTCCCGCTGGTGCTGCCCTAGTTTCTGCAGTCTGTTGGGATCTGGGACCTCAAACAGTCTGCAGTAACACACCAGTCTGCGATGAGCCTGAGACAGCACCTGTAACACACACACACACACACGTTTGTCTCTCTATCAGGGTGGGGACTTTCCACCGACCGACGCCTGTTTTTATATTGAGCTATGATATCTTTTCTCTTCTATTGTTTTAAAATAGAGCTATAACCATAAGGCTTTATCTGCCTTTGCCACTCAAAAACAAATTTGTTACCAAATTAATGCATCAGTATCAGTACTTAGTTTATATTAGGTGGCCTAAACTACTATGTACAGTACTTACATAAAAAAATAAGTACAATGTAGTTATTCTGTTCATATTGTATTGTATTGAAAGGTTTGGGACAGGTTGGTAACATGGTTAGGTTTAAGGGTGAGTTAATGTGTAAGGGCAACAGTGTAATTATACATGTAATTATAGAAATTAATTACAGAGATAATTACATATATACTGCAGGTATATTTTTTATATAAGTAAAAACATGTATGTACACAATAGGTGCATTGTACCAAATTATTAATTTAAACACATAGTGGTTAAGGCCATCAAATATAAAGTGAAACCCAGTATTTAAATTATGTATCTAGAGATTTGAAAGGATAAAGAAAATTTGGACGGACAGACAGCTGCTTTATTTATCTTAAAAAATACTTACACATCCAAGGCCATGGTGAAGTGATCCCATCTGTAATGCAAGAGGAAAGGTCAAGATATATATATACATCTTGTGTATGTATGTGTATATACACATATACATATATACATATATATGTCTGTGTGTGTGTGTGCTAATGCAATTCTCTTTACTAATTTCAAAACTGTCATATCTGAATTGTTAAAGAGCGACCAGACCTCTTATACTACAACTACGACAAACTATCATTATCTTCGTTAACTACACAGTGTTTAAGAAGAAGTTCAATGACTGGGGATTAAAAATGAAAGTGTTTAAGCAAATTTAATACAGTTTCATAAAGCAGGATTATGATGAACCTACTTGCTTCTTGCCCACAATGAGTTTCTCCACCTTCTGCACCTGAGACACGTGGTCCTCATTGGTTTTGAGCTCCTTCTTCTGGATCCGCTCGTAAATTCCAACCAGCATCTCCCGAGGGATGTCCTCGCCATCATCGACCCCTTCCAACACAAACACAAGACTGACATTACAGCTGGATACTGCTCTACAGCTGTGTCTGGTTTGTTTTCGGTCTATCCAGTGCTCAGTTGAACTGCGGCCATGGATGTGAATGTCAGCTCATTTATTACTATGAAAACAACAGTGTGTTCTGATCAAAACCTCGCAGATTCTTGATGAAGTCCTCAAGTTTCATCTTGCGCTCCAGCTTGACGTTGGGGCTGTACATGTCTGTGTTAAGGAGGATGATGGCGAAGGCCAAGATGAAGATGGTGTCAGGGTTTCTGAACTGACGCACCACATCAGGGTTACAGATGCAGTAACGCTGGCTAAACAAAGACACACCACAGGTCACTATAACTCATGTTAAAACATTACTGTATGAAGAAATGAACATGATCTGATTTTTTGAATTAGTGCTGCTTGGTTATCTTTTGCCTTGTGTATTATTTTCTAAGTTATAACACTTCATAATGATTTAGGAGTGTGTGTGTATGTATTTAGATGTGATATGTCATGTGAAAACACACCTGAAAGCCTCGATCAGGCGCTCCACCTTTTGTGCTTCGCCCTGAACCCGGATTTGAGCCTGGAATTTCCGCAAAGCTTCATCCAGCTCCATCACTGAGAAATCCAGCTCATCCACCACACAGCTACAACAGACACACATGCAATCTTGACAGTGAAAGTGCTCTACAATGCCATAGAAGAACCTTTTCTTACTAATTGGTTTTATAAAGAACCGTTAACATTTAAAGAACCTTTCTCTTTCTTTGTGGCAAACAAATCTTCAGATTATAAAAAGGTAAAAATAGAGGTGGTTTTGTTTTGTTTTTAAATACATTATTAGTGGAAAAACTACATTGAACATCCCAATTGGGAGCAAAAAGGTTGCAAGTAGCTAGGTTACAAATTTCACTTAAATTAGGGTTGAATAGTTGATTTTGACAAACACAGTCAGATCTTGTTTGTTTAAAAATAAGAAAGGTCCACGTGATGTCACTTTAATTGAATTAGATGTTTTTAAAACTCGGTTCATTTTATTTTAGCAAGTTCTTCTACAACATTCTCTACAAAACATGGGCTGCATGTCTGCAATTTGTACCTGCATGTACAGTATCTCACAAAAGTGAGTACACCCCTCACATTTTTGTAAATATTTTATTATATCTTTTCAAGGGACAATGCT
>JAUMHI010000030.1:86225-115308 GCA_032359435.1 Enteromius unitaeniatus
ATCGTGTTTGAGTATTCCACTGCGCTACACGGGGACTCGTTCAGATCATTCATCTCTCGTCCTGCTTCCGTGACAATAATAGACCCACTATACACACAGCAGTGTGGAGAACACTCCCATGTCGCTTACCCAGAAAGCCTAGGCTTGGCCACAGAAACATCAGCTCTGTTCTTCAGTGACTCTGCACACCCTCATCCTCTTTATCGCTGCATCTACAGGTGATGATAGCTGACCAGCTCAAGGCATGACACGAAGGCTCTGATATCTCCAGACGTTTGAAGTCTGAAGCCAGCATAAGGGACATCGGAGGATCAGATAAGAACAGCTCTGGGGAAAATTTTGATATAAAGATTGGCTCATTTTCAAATCAAGTGTGTGAACTGGTTGGAAGTAAAATAAAGGCTAAATTGATATTTGAATTAAAATGGCAGAAATGTACTGACTTGTCATTCAAAGAAATTCACAGTTCGCAAAACAGAGGAATATTAGACCACCACATCAATAATAACTATTTTATACCTGTTTTGATATGTGTTATATAAAAATAAACAAAGTATGTACTAAATTAGACCATTCTGAAAAATAGTCATTCAAATGTAATAACAAGCAAACATTTACCTGCTTAAGTTATTTAGCTTGGCTACCATGTGACAGAAAAATTGTCACATTAAACATTACTCAAAATCCTCTAATTAATTTGATTTCATAATTTAAAATGTTTTTCAATGGAAAAGGTTACATTTCATTTCAATAGTTCACTTTAGAAAATTTACTATGAGTAACTTTGCACTCATTAGATTATCAGATACCGTTAGTGTTAATGTTAGTAGAAGTTACTAATTTCTAATGACTAGTTGACATGTACTAGTACAATTTAAAGTGGACCATCAAAATAATTGTTACCAAAATGTACTGTATGAGACTTTTAAAATGTAAAAAGCCAAACTATTTTCTATGACAGCGTGCACAAAACTGCGATTCTCTCCCACAGAGCATCAGGGTCCAGTAATAATTAGCCCTAAAATACATGATGAGTGATCAAACAGCTGACTCATTTAGTATGAGGACACAGTGAAGGGGTGTGGTGCGAATCTGACAGAGATCTGATCAGTTTTTTGCTGATGTTGAAGAGTAATGTGATTCTACGGGCTCTTCAGGGATCAGATGTCTGGGGAGGAAAGAGACGAACTGACAGTTTTGATGTGTGTGTTTGAGACGGAGCGTGTGTGTAAACCATTAGTGAGCAGTGCAGGCTGATTCACTCACTCTCATTTGAGGACACAATGTGTATGTGTGACTTGTACCCCTGTCATGCTTAGTAGGGGAGTACTGGTTTAAACAACAGCAGAACGTGCGTGTTTGTGCTGCTTTTCTGAACACTCGTCGTTTGAAATGGAAAACAATTGGATTGGTCTGGGATCTCATAGGGATTATTCATAGGCTTTGATGAGACACCAGTTTTAAACACACACACAACCATGTTCCATTACTCATACATACACACACTGACCATATTCTCAGACTACAGACTTTATGTAACACAAACAGTCCAATTACACTGACTGTGAGTGAATGTGAAAAATATGGAGAAAGGGATTTGAATAAATAAGAATTATCAGTAACACTTTATTTTAGGGTCTCTTTACTAGTTGCTTATTAGCATGCATATTACCAGAACATTAGCCATGTATTACTAGTAATTAAGCACATATTAATGCCTTATTCTACATGACCTTTTTAATCCCTAATCCTACCCTATACCTAAATTTAACAACTACCACTTGGTGTTTATTGAGGAAGAAGTAGTTAATAATAAATAAGTGTACCCTATTCTAAAGTGTTACCGAATTATCAGTAACACTTTAGTCTATGGACTAGTTTTAAATATTTGCTAACTTTTAACTACCACTTTTGCTTTAATACACTCCCAATTTGTGGCGTATTAATAGTTAGTGTGGTAGTTGTTAAGTTTAATGTATATGATAGAACTAAGAGATCTAAAATATGGCAGAATATGTGCGTTACAAATACTAATAAAAAGTCAGTATTCTAGTAATATGCATGTTAATAATCACTACACTGTAAAATGTAATAAGTTGACCTTACTTAGAAAAAGCGAGGAAACCGATTGCCTTAAAATTTCCAAGTAAAGTACAGTATTAATGTTTAGTTGGTATAACTTAACACAATTTGTAGGGACAACTTGTTAATCAAGTATACTTAAGTACTGTTGACTTAAAATCATTATTTGAGTTAACTTTCTATTAGTGTTCACATTACTAGGAAAATATTAGGAAACCGATTGCCTTAAAAATCCCAAGTAAGCTAAACTAAAAACAATAAGTTAAGACAAAAAGCAACAACTGAACTTGAGTTTAACAGTTTATTATATATTAAATCTCTTCAGGTACTACAGCGTACCAAACAAAGTCAGATGTCCCAACTCTGTAAACAGTTTTTTGAATGTAGCATTTACAATTTTTGATAAACAAAAAACTCATTGTTACTCATGGTAATCTCCTTGTAATGAGTCCCCAGAATCGGTTGGATCCATTTGCAGGCTTTATTAGCAAACACACAGGCGGAAGTAATTCCAAAGGCAGAGGTAACAAGAAGGGCAAATACAAAAAAACACAATGATAGTCCAGGCAAAGGGTCGGGGCAGGCAGCGAGTAACAAAGCCCAGGAAAACACTCCAAATCAAAACACAGATCAAAACAACGGGAAAAACGAGTTGATAGTTAGGCAAATCAAAACTTCGCACTGGCTAAGCGTCTCTCTGCCGCTTAAATAGGCCACAAAATGGCGGGTGAAGCGAGCAGAAGGAACCAAGGTACGTGCGTGAAATAGGTCCGGGTGGGAAATTCAGAACTCGGGCAAAGGTTCCCGCTGCAGTCTTCTGGAGAGCGCCAAAGAGGCGCGGCTTGTGCCAGAACCTGCGAGCGGCTCCTGAAGCGAGGATGTTGATGACGCCGAGGCCTGCCACGGGGTCTGGGAGCTGGCTTGTCTGGGTGCTCGTGGTGGAAGGTCTCAGTAAGCGTGGGGTCCAGGATGACGTTGGCGTTGACCAACGGACATGATGGAGACGGAGGTCCCGTGTGAACAGCCAGACCCACTGGCCGGGTTCATAGGGGGGACTGGGTCAACGGCATCAGTTGGCCGGATGGCCCTCTGCAGGTGGGTATGGGCGGCGTCCCAGGTCTGTTCGCTTCGGTTTAGCCAGTGGTCCATGGGGGGAAGGTCCGAGGGTTCGCCGGACCATGGGAATAAGGGTGGTTGGTACCCCAGGATGCAGTGGAACGGCTTCATCTGAGTTGCAGCCTTACGGAGCGAGCTCTGGGCGTATTCAGCCCAGATAAGGTACTGACTCCTCAAGAGTCCTTTTGATGGGTGTGGCAGTAGGTCCGGAGGAAACGGATCAGTTCTTGGTTCATACGTTCCGCCTGGCCGTTGGCCTCTGGGTGGTATACTGAGGTGAGGCTCACATTAACACCCAGGTGTGTGCAGAATGCCTTCCGACGTAAACTGAGGCCCCCGGTCCGATACGATGTCCTCTGGCAGGCCGAAGTTCCTGAAGACCTGCTCCATGAGGATCTGAGCTGTATCCCAGGCGGTGGGCAACTTGAGCAGGGGAATGAGTTGGCAGGCCTTCGAGAAGCGGTCAATGACCGTCAGCATGGTGGTGTAGTGGTTGGAGGGAGGCAAGTCTGTTATAAAGTCCACCGCAATGTGCGACTAGGGTCTCTGAGGAGCGGGTAGTGGGCATAGCAGACCAGCGGGATGCTGTCGAGAGGACTTGGAGACCTGGCAGGTGGTACAGGCCTTCACGAAGTTAGCAACGTCCGTGGAAAGGGTCGACCACCAGAAGCGGTAAGAGACGAGCTCCGCAGCTCGGGCTGTCGTGTACCAGATGCATGTGGAAACTAAACCGCGTGAAGAACAGGGACCACCTTGCCTGTCGAGCATTGAGTCTCTTAGCGCTCCGAAGGTACTTGAGGTTGCGGTGGTCCGTCAACACCAGAAAAGGCTCCTGAGCCCCCTCCAACCAGTGACGCCACTCCTCTAAAGCAGCCTTGAGAGCAAGCAGCTCGTGATCCCCAACATCGTAGTTGCGTTCGGCCTGGGTTAACTTGCGAGACTAGAAGGCACATGGGTATAGCTTGGCTGGACTCCTGTGTCATTGCGACAGCACCGCACCGATGCCCGTGTTGGATGCGTCCACCTCGACGACAAACTGCTTCTCAGAGTCAAGAGTGTTGGGAAAGCGGGTCTTGAGATCCAGAAAGGCTGCTCGGCTCTCCTTCGACCAGGGCAGGCGCCTGTAACCCCTCTTGGTCATAGAGGTGAGAGGCGCGCTATTTTTCTGAAGTCCCATATGAACCGTCGATAGAAATTAGTGAAACCCAGGAAGCGCTGTAACTCCATCAGGGTCTGGGGTAGAGGCCGCTCTGTCACGGTGGCGACCTTGCCTTCGTCCATCGCCACGCCCTTGGGGCTGATGACGTAGCCCAGAAACGAAATCTTGGTCTTATGAAACTCACATTTCGACATCTTGGCATAGAGTTGATGCTGTATGAGCTTCTCAAGGACCCTCCTGATGTGGCGTACGTGGCTGGTGTAGTTTGGGGAGTAAATCAGTATGTCGTCTATGTAGATAATGACAAAACGGTTAAGCATCTCTCGGAAGGTCTCGTTGACCAATGATTAGAACACAGCCTGACTGTTGGGTGGCGGGTGAAGCGAGCGGAAGGAACCAAGGTACGTGCAGGAATTAGGTCTGGGTGGGAACTTCAGAACTCGGGCGAAGGTTCCCGCTGCAGTCTTCCGGAGAGCGCCACAGAGGCGCGGCTTGTGACACTCCTAAAGCAACTAAAAAAAGTGCAGTTTAAGTGCAGCTAAAAAAAAAGGATTTTGACTGCTTGACAATCTTTGACCTGAAACTAAACAGGTGACACTAGCTTAAGTCTCAACAGTGCTTACAATAAAAAAACCTTTAGCAATACCATTGCTCTAAAACCTAAGAACCTTTTTTAAACATTCTTTATTGTTTCAAAACATTTTCAACAAAGTTTGACAGGTAACAGTTGAAAAGTTTAATGAAACTTCTGTGCAACCAAAAGATTAAAGGGATTCAACTATCCCTTTAAACAATCTCAAACAGCCTCAATTTACATCAGCAGCAGTATTTGATCATCCAAATGAAGCAGTAATTCAAAGCTAGTACAGGACAGTCCGTAAGCAAATGGTTGAGGCAAATTCTTTGCAGTACTTTCCTGAACAATGATGGCAGAAGACAGGCAGAGAAGATCTAGAGAAGTACTTCATCTTCAGTGATAGTCAGAACCCCAACAGACACTAGTGCCCAAACTGCATCAACATCAGACACCAGACATCAGTTTGTATAGAACAAAATAAACACAATATTAGTAGGGAAATGTGGATGGTCAACTTTCAGTGGCTTTTATTTTCTGAACACAAATGAAGACATTTAAAGAAAGAGAGAACAAAAAAAATGAAAATTTCTATCCTTCAACTGAATGTCTGTTCACCCAAAGAAACTGTTGGTAAGGCAAAAGACAAGCGACCAATCATGAGCAGCGACATCGCTCCAGCCGTTCTACAGCACAGTGTGTTTAAGAATTCACATCAAGAGGTTTATAATCAGACCAATGCCTAACCAAGTAGAAATATAACTAAAACTGCTCCCTACCATTCATAGAACAGTTTGGCCCAACTAGTAATATAATCAATCATCTCAGTGATATAACAGCAAAAACAAAGCTGATTTTCCCACATTTATGTATATAGACGTAACTAGGAGTACTTACAAAGGTTCGTTGTAGAAGTATCTGAGGTAGTCATGAAGTAAATGGGTGTGCAGTTTTTTTCAAATCTGGGTTCTAGAGGAAATGCTTGACAGCCAGTACATTCAGTTTGCTCTTATTTCCAAAATAAATTTTAGCGGCTTCTAGCGGTTAGGATTCGATTTGCCTCCCCATATAAGAGTCCCCCGCTCACCCGCCCTTTCGGAACGCATACAGAAGCTACGGAAGCTGAAACAGGACAAAAAATGTCGTCGTCTGTTACACCTGACAGTAGCCAATCAAGCGATGAGGTTTCTGTACAAAGGCAAGTCATAGAATTATATTATTCAGTAGACCAATGTTATTGCGAATATATTATTAAAAAATATGATTGTCTCTGCGGTTATGTCCATCTTGCTATTAAACAACAGCTTTCACTGTGCTAATGTTGTTATTTGCTAATGTTGGACTAACTTACCGGTCCAGCAGAAAACAGGCAGCTTCGGCGTGGCTTTGAAAACACTTCTCCCACACAGTGCCTTTCATCTTGGAAAATCCACACCAATATTTATCCGGGATTTCTGCCCCATGACTTTTTTTCTCAATTTCCTTTCTCCTTAATTTCCTTTATTTCCTCTTATTTCCACCAGAAAAACACTACTGACTTACTTGCTTATACTACAACTACTACTTATTCGCACACATTTCAAAGTGGTGACGACACGAGCGGCCTCTTAAAACACCAAGGAAGAAGCAGAACAACGTACTGACGAAACAAACTCTGTAGAAGTTTGTCCATTTAGGGCTACTATAGAAACATAGCGGCACTACATGGCGACTTCCATACAAGTGGACCCGAGGTGTATGTAGATATAAATTGCTTGTTCTAAGGTTATAAAATCATAACAACTTATTATGTAAGGTCTTTACACAAATAGTTTTGTATGTTATATTGCATTTCTGCCAATAAATTCTCCTAAATATTACACACTGCACCTTTAAGTGATTTTTTTTCAACAAGGGAATAGTCATACATTCTTATATTTCTGTAAAGAGCAACATGTTTAATGAGCAAACATTTGTGATTCATTGTTATTGATCTAGTCCCACTATATATTAGGTTTATTTAACTCAAGTACAATGTAAAAACATGTCATATACACAATACACAATAAGTGCATTGTATCAAAAATAATTCATTTGAATGTAAGTACAAACAGTAGTAATTACACATGCCCATAAACGTGTGTGTGTGGTGGCACAAATGACACCCTTTTTCACACTATAACAACCCTTGTTCACCAAATTACACTTCAGCTCATCAAACGCACCATCTGTTAATTACGCTAATATAACAAAAAGAGTATGAAAGTATCCTATCAGTGAGAACCCACACCTTTTGTCTCTCTGGTTATTTTCAGAATAGCATGTATAATGTCCACAATACGCAGATTTTTAAAAATGATCAACTTTACATCTTGGTTTCCAGCATGATGGATAAACTGGAAGTCTTATTATTATTATATTTAATAATTTTGAAATGTTTACCATTCTTATTTTTTAAAGGACAGTATGCAGTGTCTACTGCACAGTATGCAGTATTCCCAGGATTCAGTGCTGTTTGAGGCAGATCTTCCTCGTGGTAAATTCCCCATGGACCCCCTGGAGCCGTCGTATGTATTAACGAACTTATTTTTTGTGTGACTGCGATCGATCCCTCTCCTTAATTGATATTCACAATACTAATCTTCACTTATAAATCTGTGCAGCTATTGATCACATAAAATGATATACAGCCCCCACCAAAACAAATGTGCCAAATAAGCATTATTGCGATGTTAAGAAAACATCATTTAATGCTCATATTGTGATAGTAATTATATTACCGCAGTCAAGCAGGAGGCTTTCTGAGACATAATCAACGTTATAAACACAAGTTATAGTATTAGAGTGATTCCTCTGGGAGTCCAGAGTGAGAGGCAGAGGACGGCATGGCTGCTTGCCCAGAATTAAGCACTGTTTCCCCAGCAGGGTGCACGGCGTTAACCCCTAACCACCACATTTGTGCTGGTGCTCGGCCAACAAAGGGCTGTCAGGAGTGAAGTCATTAACCTTATGATGCTCCTGCCGATGGCTCTTAGACTAGTGGAGACGAGAGGTCGAAGGTTGTAGAGGTATTGAGATGGAGAATATGGAACGCACTTGCATTAGGTGTAAAAGTGATACATTACCACAAAAAAGGAAAGGAAATAATGAGCGTGAAAGAGCTCTGGGGGAAACTTGGAAGAGCAGGAACTAAACTAACTGAAAGCAGTGGCTCTAACGATTTAACTACTGTGACAGTGGCTCTGTTCTTTTCAGATTAGCAACCCAGGCTTATTGGAAATGCATGCTTATGGCGACGTTTCTGCAACACTGATATTCCACACTGTACTTTTTGCGATATTTTCATAGTAAAATGCCCAGTAAGTGCCACTTAAACACACATTCAATATATGAACGTAGCCATGTTTTTGTTTGTTATATTCTGCTTATATGCTGTGTTTTTATTACGTTACTGTAGGTACATATTGTGGCAGTTCAGAATTCAAATGTCCGGTGAGTGTCGCTAAAAAAAATAATCCTCTATTGTGTCGAAAAATAACAACTATGGAACAAAAACCCTGCCTAAAGTATTTGAAATAAAAAGCTTGTTGAATTCCACAAATCGAAAAAAAATTGCATTGCAATTAACAGTGCTTGCATTTTAATGCATTGTTTTTCATGGCTTGCATTTTAACATGGTTGTATATTTACGTAGTGAATATTTCAAACAGAAACATTTTCATTTTTAAAATTCAGTAATCAATATTCACCTTACAAAGTTCATTTTCAAAATATTCCGTTTAATAATTCCAGCAATAATATTTGTCAGGCAACTTTCGGTTAGTTTTATTTCACTTTACACTTTTGCTTCCGAAAATTCTGTGGTTCAGATACGACAGAGCGCACTTCCGGGAACTACAGGAAAAGCCATCTGCTGTTAGATGTTAATAGAAATACTTTATGCCCCCTTTCTATCTGTGTTTCACTCCTCCGTGAAAGCCAACTCTTAAGTGTAAATCATGAAACTGTTATTTCTGTTATTCACGTAAATCCTCATTAGTTATGTAAAGAATTAACAATAATAAAAGACTGAAAAGACATGTGTAAAAGTAAATCGGATCCGTGCACAGAGACGGCAGAAAATCTTCAATGGTTGAAATCTATGAGTTTTATACATGAGATCCCTGGTTATGTGCTACAAACATGTAAATCTATATAAATAATGCATTATGTTAAAAGTTTGAAAGAAACCACATGAAAGTAAAACTCTAGTAATTGATATTATGCCCCTGCAATCCAAGTCTGTGTGAAAAGGAATCAGGTTTATTGATGTTTTACCACCATCTATGTTCATAATAAATTGCAGTGGCTTGTATGTAAAGGTAAGTTTTGCAAAAATGCAGGCAGTGCTATGTTTTTCCAAAGAGAAGTTGGCTTTTTAAAGATGGCATGACTGTTCACCAGTTGATTTTCTTTTTTTATATGAATGACCAGATATATCTTGTTTAATACACTAGTCAAGAAGCCCTGATGAGGTACTAGAGCATATTTATTCCATGGTCTAGCAAGAAATATCCTGGTTTTGCCTATTTTCTGTAGTTCCTGTGGAGTTTGTCTGGGCCTGTGAGTAACCAAAAAAGTACAAGAGGAGTTCTGAGATGAGAACTGCAGACGTATCAAAGGACTGTACTGTATTGTCAGGTATGCACTGTACATCCTGTGAGCACAAAAGCACAAAGGCCCAACTCAAGAGCCATTTCAGTGAGTCATGCACTCACTAAATGTTTTTAAAAGCCTGGACTGCCGGTGGAAACCGTGCCCCCTGGAGCTGTAAGACCCTCGATAAGACAGCAGAGTTGGCCAATTAGAGCCCAGTTAGGCTCCTCTCAGTCATTGAGGGTGGTTGTAAACACACCAGGAATTTTTGACCAAGCTCAAATGAGCTTAAACTCACAGTTTTTGGGTGATTTCTTCTTACCAGCAATTCAACATAAAAAGGCACACAGCTTTTAAAACAATGTTTTACATTTACACTGATGGCAATCTTGGATATGCATGGAAAAAAAAAAAAAAAACAGACTGTATTTATGTGTGTGTGTGTGTGTGTGTGTGGAGAGAGAGAGATTCTTCAGCTGTGATGTGGCTCATGTGACTAATAGGGGAGGCAGACAGAAATAAAGCAGCCCAGAGCAACAGGCTCTTTAATAAAAACCAGATAGAAGCAAGTATGGAGACAGCATTAAACAAATTGTCTCCTCAACTGAAACAAAATGAAACACACAAACCAATCCGACAAACATGATAAACCTCTCAAAGGCCATGGATACCGATGCACAATGAAAGTGAAATTAATTGGACATTCAGTTGCCTGATTACAAAACTCTAATTGTTTATGTCTGTTTGTGTGTTACATTTTCCATCTCTCATTCATCAGCTACACACAGAGGGGGAAATTACCTAAACATGAGCTAATATCTGATAATGTCATTTGTCTGCACATTCTGTGCTATTTTAGAATCCTGTTCACTACAGCAATTATGCTAATCAGGTCATAGAGTAAACAAACTCTCTATATACAGTATTGCTGTTTCACAATGCAGTTTGTATGTTGTGCTATACTATAGGTTTTAGAGGATGTATCATTGCAGTTGAAGCATGCAGTGGACCAAATAACTGAATCTGTAACAATCTCAAAATGATTTGTGCCAGTATTAAAATAAAACCAGAATTTGAATTAAAACAGAAATTAATAAAATTGCATGAGAAGCCCATTTTAAATTTAATTCTGATGCCTGTATTTATATCTGCCATCTTTATTATTTATTTCTACAATTTCTTTAAATAACTTATCAAATGCCTGATGCACAATTTTGTGAATTTCGCAGCTTATGGATGGGTAGTAAATAAGCAGCATATTTATGCACTAAAACATATAAATAAGAATAATATGATCATTTATCCTAGGTCTTCATATCTAGCTCCACATTGCTGGCAAGATAACTTTAACCTTTAGGGCTTTATACTGTCTCTTTTAATTGAACCCTCCAGGTGACTAGCCTGTAGTGCAATGTTCATCATACCGTGTGATTATTCATAATATTCTAGAGAAACACTTTCATTGGCAGCTCGCTGGGCAGAAGTCCAGACACCCTCAGAGGATTTGAAGAGAGACATACTGACCTTAGAGCATATTGTGCAAATTAAACTGCATGAAAGTGGTAAAAAATAATTACATCTTTGTTTTCTTTCATTTGAAATAATTCGGAAAGAAAAATCATATTTCTCTTGTGTGCCTTTATAGGGAGATTTATTTACTCTTGAGTAATGTAGAAATGCATTTTTTACAGCATATCTAAGGATAAAAACGCAAACTCCTATGTTATTGCAATGTTGTTCGTTGAGTATGTGCTGAAGGTCAGAGCCCTTAATCCCTGGCCATACACATCTCATACACAGGTGGTAAAGGACGTTCTTCAAGCAAACTTCATGCAAGCTAAACAGGCATTGCACCTACAGTGGAGGGCTGAGAAGATGAGGACAGTCAAATGGAGCTATTACAATAAGCAGCTGCTTGTCTGCATGATACCAAGGTGCCCCTCTGGGTCGGGGCATGAACAGATGAGGGTGAGGGCTAAAGTTGCACCCCCTGCCCATGCACCTCCACCACCCAAGCCCTCGCCCTCCTTCTTTTCTCTCGTTTTACTACCTTAATAAAGACATTGAGCACTGTGAGCTGAGGGTTGAAAGTTTGAGTCATCTTTTATCTGAAGGGCAAATCACTACAATGTAAGAAACAAAGCGAAATATATACCACAAGGCATTCATTTTTCATCAAGAGAGAAATGCAGGATAATCATTTTCTCTATATTCTGAATTTCTTTTTTAAATGTTAATTGAAATGGGAATGGTTTTGTAAGGTAGCTGGTAGGATATTGAGGATCCGTGTGTTGAACAAAGCAGCAAATCAAATATTTAATTAAACAAAATATTACAACTGTTCATTGTGGTTTTTATCTTAAGGTCTTTGGCAGTATTTGTTATTGTTTAGGCCACAAAGTAGGGAAAACTAGCCCATTTTATTCAACGCTGAATGTTGATCTAGTTTTGTCAATCTGTGCCTCTCTTTAGATACATAATGTAGATCTATTATTAATTTCAGTGCTAAGTTAAAGTAATGAACTGAGAAACAAAAATCCCCACAAATTTGTTCACATAAGAGGTAATTATTATGCTATAAAATCCTTTAAGTTTTAGAACTGATTTTTTTTCCTATTCTAAAAACAGCTTATGCTGAAGGCAGTTTGCCAAAACAACAGCTTGTTGAATGTGTCACTCTATAATGTAAGAGTTTGGATAAGCACCGCCTCCACAGAAGATCGATGTCTGCTTCTACATCACTGTCTGTTTAGCCATGCCCACTGATTCTACATTGCTGCCTGTTCAATTGTACATCACGGTATGTTTAGCCCCGCCCACTGATTCTACATCACTCTGTTTAGCCCCGCCCACCAATTCACCCATTTACCCATGTAGTGTAAATAACGAGGTGAACGCGAAGGTCTACACAGAAAATAAATGATAAAGATACTTTTTAAAACAACAAAACATGCCTTCTTTCTATCCCAACGTTAGGGAAGAGTGAATGATCTTTATTTTTAAACCTGCGTCAGTAAGAACTTTTACTGTGGATTCATTTAGAAACAAAGCACAATTCAACACAGAATTTTCAGAAAGATTAAAACTGCAACTTTTTTTTACCTAAATCAAAGCAGTGTCCATCTGTAAGGAATGTACGCTGTCAAACACACACAATATTAGCCAATCACAGCAGTGGGTGTTTACTTCCAAGTCTATAATGTGCCACGCTTATTCAAACAGAGTGTTCTCATAGGGGGGATTAAAAACAAGACAGATAGTAGCCTATTATTTCTAAATTATGTTTCGATTCAAAAACATAGTGCATAATGAAAAACAAAGGTAGTTCATGATTCCTTTAAACATTTTGTCAAAGTTTGCATTATTTTGTTACAGGTATCTTTAGTTGATTATAAAATGGGGTGGGCTGCCAAACTTACTTCCTAATACCTTGATAGTGGGTCTGTATGATTTTTAGTTTTTGGAAACTTCTAGTTAAGATGAAGTGTTCAAAAAGGCAGCTGGTGTCTTAACTCTGGGAATCAAGACATATGTCGGAATCTGTGGTCAATCTGAAACTGTGGCCTTGAGTGTGTGCTTTTCTGAGAAACTTTTTTTTCCAAAACAGTCAACCAAGAGGAAGCAAGGCGAAAACAAAACATTATGAAGAATCTACACATTGAGACCCAAATAGACGTGGATAGATGCTTGCTTAGTTACTGTAAGTCCTGCCCACTCTCGTGAGAAATAGCACACTGTAGGGTCAGCTAAAAATAGCTCTTGAGCAGTCATGCTAGGGAAGGTAAAGAGAGACATAGGCGTAATGAAGCCCATGCGTGTGTAAGATGTGGTGTGGAGAGTGTGTCTGATGTGTCACAAGCACTCAGCAGAGCTTATGGGCAGAAGAGAAATACAGAGAGGTCTGGATTCATGCCACCATCCACCCATGCCGCCCACTCTCACCCCCACCTCATAAACTCACACAAAAACAGGACTATCACATGACTGGGTAAATACCTTCTAGCCCTTCATCATCGTTTATTCTCTCTTTCTCCCCCTGACCTGATTCAGGCACTGTTTTTGGGCTGCTAAGGCACAACTATGACTTCCTCCCACGATATGAGGAAAACAAATAGAGATAGTGTGTATGTGTGCATTTAGCCCACAGATCCACCGCTCTCCTGGCCAGGGACTTTCCAGTGCAAAACCCCACTGAGCTGGAGTCAGCGGTTCAGACTGCGTGTCATGTGCAGATCACACAAAGGGCACCCTATAGTGATAGAACCAATCGGAGATCATTAAGGGCTAGTCCATGGCACAGCAGCATCAACTGTATACTTAATACAGTATATGCCAGATTGAAGTCTGTAAATTAGGCATTATTACAATAGGTGAATGATGCACATAAGAATTTCCCACAACCTGAAATTCTGAGTGTGGCCCATTGTTTTCCATATGTTTTAAAATAAAAAAAAAGTAAAACAGGTAGCATCCGTTCTTTAATTTTATGAGACATGTTTTAGACAGGTTTCAGCATCACCCTGATCACCAGCACAGTTACGTGGACAAACAAAGGGGAGGAACTGGCAACACCTGCTCCACATAACTGGTAATCAAAGAAACACAGTAAAGGAACCATGGAGTCCCAGTAAGATAAGTGCCAACGTCATGCTGCTTTGCTCCCCTTCATCTGCCCCACTTACCACACACTGTAAATCCTCAGGGCACAACAAATGGCCCACACACAAGCTTCAGGAATAAGTGGACCAGAGCACCTTCTCCTCTTTTACAAGGAAGCATCCTAATTCCCTCTACCTTTCCTGTAATAATGTACTCTAGATGTGATGCCAACAGCTGAGAGGATGAAAGGATACTGGCTAGTGTGGTGACACCTGGATGTATGCTTCAAGTTGCTCTAGGTCCAATTTATGAAACTACCCAATCTGGGATTGAGTTTCCCCAAAGCAACTATGGTCGCAATTTCTGTCGTTACCGATAGAGGTCAATGTAACTAACAACAATAGCTAGCTAACAAAGGTTCTTTGAAAACACACCCCTGGTAAAATAGTGGCTTTTATCTTGGGTAGCCTTAAGAGTAGCAAGAGTAACTTTACCAAAGGAGGTAAATATAAGACATTATTATCAAAGTCATGGCTATGATCACAGTGTGTATAGTGATCCAGTATGACCATATTGTATCATGGCTTTTGGTAAAATTGGTTCCTGTATACTGAACTGTTACCATTTTAAGCCACACGTGCTACCATGTATAGAGCAGTTCTAGATACTTCACGTAAATCTCCAGCGGGTACTCCAACGTCAGATAGAGGACACCCGGAAGCAGGAGTGTCAGGTCGTAACCTTCAGTCGCATGTATACGTCATTGTTCATGGACACCAATAACAGGCTCTTACTTTACATTTTTTGATAATAACAGTCTCCTTCGTTGTGTGGCCCCTGGGAGAGGTGAAAAAAGCTCTGGCTGTAATTCCTCAGGATAACGTGGAAAGTATTCTAACCTTGGCTCACTTGCATCATATTGCGGGTCACCTTGGAAATCCAGTCTTGAGCAAAGTCGGGATATGGGGGTGCATGAAACTGTTATAGTCTGTGCATAAAACATTTGTACAATGTATCTCAATTCAATGGTTAAAAAAATGTGGTTGCCATGAAAGACCACATCTAGTATCCAGGAACATCATAGCATAACAAAACCTAAAGGCTGTTCATGTTCATCATGTTCAGAAGAGAGTATGGGTACTTGATTTATTTTCATTCCAAATGACAAAAAGAGATTTAGCACAGTTAACCAACGTTTAAGCAGTTGAACTTTGTAAATCTGATGAGCTCCATTGTTTTAGGCTGATGCTAAAATCAAAGAACAAAGGTGCTTTTTGGTAACATTTTAGTGACCAATTCTTACAATAAACTAGTTGCTTAGCATCCATATTTATAACATACCTTATATAATATCTTATATATAATACCTTATACCTTAATAATATACATTAGGACTTATAATATATTCTGCATGACCATATAATCACCTAATCCTACCCTTCAAAACTAGCAAATAAGGAGTTTATTGAGGAAAAAAGTCAAAGTTAGTGGCTTGTTAATGCAAGACACTGACTTTAAAATGAAGTGTGACCTTGTTCTTGTCTTCAGTTTGGCTTATTCCTATTTTGTTTTGCTTTACTCACCACTAGTTTGTCATTTGTTGACATTTTGATCCATTGTAAGTGGTACATTTATTACAAGGGAAAATCCCGCTGGATTTAAGTCGCTTGCTCAAAGGGAACAAAAGTGATAGTTTATAGATCACTCTTTGCAAATCTGAACGTTTAACCTTTACTCTTTTTAGAGTTTGAGAGGTTAATGGCGACAGTTTCCAACCACAGAGGTCCATAGTCATTTTCTGTTTACTTTGGTGTTGACGGTACAATTTTCACAAAGGCTGTTGAACCATTATTTGAATGAGCTACCACTTTGTTTCATGCTGGTCTATTATAGGTCTTATTACTTAAGGCAAACAGATAAATGAACAGTTTCCTCATTGGTTTCTACTACTTTTGTGAAACCTGTTGGATGAGAGATTTGGACTACACATTTGTGGTAAGTGAAGAGGTAGGGAGAACGATTAATCTGTCACCCTAAATAGCTTCCTGATGGACTGATGGAGTCCAGAATCCCACATCACTGAGCCACCTGCTAACATCTCTCCCTAAAGCCCGCAGTCTCTGTTGAGTCTCTGCTTGTCTCTGTCTGGCAGCCTGGGTTCCCAGATGGACCAGTGTGGTCCAGTGTGACCACATCAGTGAATGCAGCATTAGCGGAAATAAAGAGAGTCAGCAAACTCAAGCCTTTTTTTTTTGAAGTATTCCCAACATCTGAATGGGTTAAGTGATGAGAGCTACATACACAGCAGGGACATACACATCTCCAGGCGATGTGGGTTGTGCGAAGGCAAACCCCTGTACCACCTGTAAAATGTGCAAACTCATTTCAGCTGAAACCCCCTAAAAAGTTCCCAGCCACTTCACATCAGGACGCCTTTAATTCAGATTTTGACATGGAATATACCATGACACCAAGTCTGGCCAGGTGTGTTAGCTTTGCTGAATCCAGCCACCCACCTGCTTTCTAGACATTTGCAGTGTCGGCCTGCATGATCTCATAGTAACCTAATACCGCTATGCCCAGTCATAGCCCTTCCTGCCAAGAAGAACTTGCACATAGAGCTTTTGAAGTGTCATAGCCATGGATGAAGTCATCTCTTTGAGTCAGCAAGCCAAAGAGCATAACGGTATTTTCTGAAAAAGCTTTTTATTACAGATTTTACAAACGCACTCTGTGGATGTTGACTATTATGCGTTTTCTAACTTTTAGTTAGTGTGTAGTGTTGCTGTTTGAGAATTGCAGGTTTCAAAGTCCAATCTAAATATTTTTTCTTTAACAGAAAACAATTTTCAAGAGCTGCAACTTTCAGATATTGTGAAGTAAACAATGGGACTTTTAATTTATTACAAAAATAATAATTCCTGTACATGGGATATGCAAAAAAAGTTGTTTATCTGAGCTAGAGAGGACAAAGAAGATCTGCTTTAGAAGCTGCTTTAGCTTTTTTATTTTTCATGCCTTTTCCAAAAATCCTTTGTTTGGCTTTCATAAGGCAGAAAAACATAAAATTAAACATGATAGCCACAATGTTTATCTGTGTGCTCCACATTTTCAAGACAGAAGTATGACAAAGTTGACATGTTGACAAAGTTTGGTTATGGTAAAGGGTGTGTAAAAGGATGTGTCATGTCCAGAACATGCTCTAAGTTGTTCGCCAATCACAACTCACAGAGCCAGCCGACCAATCAAAGCACATTTTGTATTTCGGAAGGAGAGGCTTTATTAAAAGAGTAACTAAATGGGGTGTTTGAGACAGACTGGAAGGAGAATTGCTGCAATAATTTGAAATGTGTGGGGGGAAATCCTTTTCACAACAATCAGGCATGAAAACTTATACTAGTACATGCTAAAAATTAATTCAAGTCTTTATAAAACGGGATACATAGGACCTTTTTAATTAATGTGTTTAAAGGTAGAGTTTTGATTACTAAAAATGATGGCTCCATCATGGGTCTATACAAACACAAACTAGTTTCAGACTTAATGGAAAATTGTTAAGACAGATGTTTGTACTTGATGACTCTTCGTTACAAACCCATACACATATCTTTCACACATAATATACACTCCAGAATTTTTTCTCAGTCTTTCTTGGTTTTGAGAAAAGTGAACTGGGGCTAAAGTAAAGAGATACACTTACCCAACTTTTTTAGAGATACTACTAAATGTCTCAACTAGTCCACAGAAAGCATAGCCTATATTTTTAGAACATTATCCATTTTGTGTACTGCAAAATATCTGGCATGTCTCACTTTCCAGAGCTCCAGCCATAACATCTTCCTCCAATGAAGAACACTCACAACAGGACTTAGGAGAGTTGTGGAAAATAGTTTCTTACTTATCCAGGCTGTTCTTTGAATGGATTCAGGTTTCCTTCTGGCTACGGATTTTCCCCTGTGAGGAGACTCAGCCTCCTTGTCTGGACATATCTGAGAAAACCAAGGCCTTGTTTTCAATAGTTTCATGACATTGCATAAGAGATCATTTTATTTTGACAATTAGACTAGAAACCTCTGCTCGGCCCAGATGGCTCCATCTGATCTTTCCGTAGCAACGGAATGTGTTCCAAAACAAGTTTCTCGCAACATGACTGAGCAAAGTGTGATTTATTGTAATATTTACAAATGTTTGTAATCATCTTGTACTAGTCATTAGTAATGATCAGAGTCAATAAGTTCAACCCGGTTGTGTTGAGAATACAAATTCTTTTCCAGACTGTCCTTTAGACTGGCTCAAAGAAATGGTCCTAAATGTTTTGAGTCTTTGGTTTAAACTTATATTAAGCTGGTCATGATCAGGAGTTCTCTGGTATGGTTTAGTTGTTATGTGTTTTATGGAGCCAAAATTACTATGTCGAGTGGAGCCAAGTGAATGACTTCTGACCAACCCGTTTTGATGACTACATTTGTAATTTAATCTCTCTCTCTCTTTTTTTTTTTTTCTTACTTTCCCCAGACTTCTCTTCATAAATAAAGTCTTGTCTACTCACATTTTAGGATCTGTCAACTTTCAGAGGCTTTAGTAGACTACAGTAGCTCATAGTCACAACCAAGAACCTTCAATATGCAATGTTCAGTGTTTCGGATCCAAGACACACTCTAGCATCAGGCAATGCTCTGTGTGCTCAAAAATGATATTTATTGAAACTGAACTGCAAAAACGTGTCATTCAGAAGTTGCTGTGGCATCATTTGTGCTTAAATGACCACCCACATTTGCATACGCGTCTATTCAACTGTATACTGTAATAAAAAAACAAAAAAAACAAAACATGATTTTAACGGTAAAAGACTGCTATATATGGTGGAAAACTGTAATCTGTAATGGGCATTTCAATGTACACTTTTATGGTAAAAAAATGCTTTTTGGAAGTTGTATAATTTACAGTTAATTGACATCCCCTGTATTAAATATGTTACACTTCACACCTGATGTTATGATTTGTTTGTTTGATTCCTTTTTTTTTTTTATTACTATGATTTTTTTCTTATCAGTTATCATTGACTGTTGTTAAATTTAATTGTATTATTTCACTGTATGTGTCACCATTAACATTTGTGTGAATGACACTGTGCACCATCTAAATATGTATTTAAGAGATGTTTGTGATCATGTCATCATGTGAATTTCTTATTATCACCTGATTGTGGTGGTTATCAGAGTATTCCAAAGGTACCAAACATATTTTATTGTTTCAATAGGCTGGTATATGAACATTACAGTTAATGAAATTAATTGATCAGATGTAAATCTAAGTTAAATCCAAACAATTGAAAAATACTAATCATTTACGTAAAAATTCTGGCAACCACAGTTTTCAGTTTTTTACTGTTACGTATTATTATTATTTTCTTTTACTGTGTGTATGATGTGATCTATACTGATACACACAGGCTAGCCAATAAAAACAGTGACCATTTACATATGCAAGTCTTAAAGGTGCAGTCAAAGGTGCAGTTTATTAGGGCTGTGATGATAAATTCATGGATTGATTCTGAGATCTTCCGAATCCATTGTGATTCCTCTGGAATCGATTCTGACCCTATAGATTTTAACAGCAAATGTTGCTCTTCTCTAGTTTTTATCTGCACACTCAAATGCTCAAGAACAAGATTGCTGAAGAGCTTTTGTGCATGAGTTCACACTGGCTCAGACTGCTTTTATGACGCGAGATAATGTAAACACAGCCCACTGTGAACACCCTTGTAATTCGCTGTAAACCTTTGTGAATCTTATGAATGATTACTTTTGGCTTAAGTGTGTAAAATGATTTGGAAATTATGGCTGTTTCTAAAACATGCAGTGCCACCTGCTTTGCAAAACTAAGCTCAGAATCGACTTTGCATTCTGAAAATCTCTAAATTCATGCTGAATTATTTCTCGATGGCCATGCATCAATTTATTTACCCAGCCCTACCTTTATTCTACTGATCACAGAAAGGATGCAAAACCAATTTAACAAACATGTAATAACATGAATTAATTAAAATGTGTACAATATGATCCTTTTAAGTGTTTATGCAGTCATGACACTATGCAGAGGAGGTAGTTTACAGGCCCAAGGCCAGAAAGCCTTTCTGGACCAGCAATAATTCTAGGGGAAGTGGATCCAAGGATCCAACTTTGGGCCTGAAAGGATCCAAAACTTTCCTTTTATTGCTTGTTATTGATTTTCCAGCTTGCCATGCCACATACCACTCGCATACATGCAACCCCACTTACCCCCATTAATGCTGAAGATCACAGGCTCCATATTTGTTTTGTTGTTGTCCTGCATTTCCGTGTGATGGATCCATGCAGATGTTTAAAACTGAGTTTTCATGGGGAAGTGAATCTCGTAAGCCCCTGCAGGCATGTCCTCATGCTAACCCTTCACACACACACACACACACGGTGGTTATTTTAATGCCTATTGTTTCAGCACTGCTGCTGGCGATAGAGTTCACACACTATAAATGAGTCATAATCCATTAGCGTGTTATAGTCCGTCCTCAGGGCTTTTCATTCACAAAGACGATGGCCTGTAGAGGGAGCCGCTCAGTGCTGACTCTAATTGAGATGTTGAATGACAGACTGATGAATAAACTCTGCCTCATCTGTTTAGCCCATCGTTATCAGGATCAAATGAATGTATGTGTTCCAGTCCTGAGTGTTTGCAGAGTTCATATGGGTGATCGTATACAATTAAACTAGACTCACTGTAATATGACAGTTAAATAATATGTATACAAACAAGAGCACCACAAAGTAAAATGTTAATAGTAATATAAACACTTTACACTCTTATTTTGACATCCATTGTTCATCCTACACCTTATTGTCTTCTCTCTATCTCTATCTGACTGTCTTTCTCCAGCATTTCTAGAGTCAGATGTTTTTGTCTTTCTTTCTCTGCCAATGAACCGGTGACAATATCCGCCTGTGATAACCTCAAACTACATTCAGTCTGTCCAGCGGCTCACTGCTCACAAATAACCCCAGGCCAGACGTTTATTAGAAACTCAGCCCGAGCTGACGTCCCTCCTCAGTGCAGGAAGAGGAGGAACTCTTCTGATATTAAAGTGGAGGAGGGAGGGGGTCCCGTATCTGGCCATCATATTCAAATCACAGCTCAGCTGCCCTCCTCTCTCTCTCTCTCTCTCTCTCTCAAAAATAAGCAGTATTAAGCATTAGTGGTTCCAAAAAGAATCTTTCCACAAAAGGTTATTTATAGTGGATTCAAATAGTGTATTATAATGAATAAAAATGTTCTTCCCATCATTAATTTGTGTTTTGTTTTGTTGTAGAATATTAGCATTAATATGTGATTAATTACTACTAATAAATGGGTAATGTTCTAGTAATATACATGCTACAGTAACAAGCTAGATAAGAGACCCTAAAATAAAGTGTTTATTTTATTATTTATTATTTTTATTTTAATGCATATGATCTCATACTCAAAAGTTGTCTCCAAATTTAAATTATATTAAATGGGGACATAAATACGGACTGTTACTATGACAGTATAATAAATTAACACTTTAGAATAAGGGCCAACCATCAACCATTCACACCGTTAACTAGCAAGCCTATTATTAAAATAATAATACTACACCCCCATCCCAACCAACTACCGTACTAACGATTAATAAGCAGCACATTATGAGTTTATTGAGGGAAAGACATAGTTATGGTTTGTTAATGTCGAAATTTGAACATTAAAATAAAATCTGACCAAATTAAAAACAAACTTGTTCATGTTTCTGGGAAGAAAAAAATCCAGAATATAATAAAATGTATCATTTCTAGTTTTAAATTATTCGTTTTTACTTCAAATTTATAAGTATAATTAAGTTAATTATATATAGAAAGAGATTTATTTTAAGGTGTCTTTGTATTATTTTTTTTAATTACATTTAAGTACTGATTAAATTTAAGTAACGTATAGATACTATTAGAATTATGTTTTGGTTTAGGTTTAATTGCATGTAATTAAGCATAATTTATATTTATTACTAATGTAACATATGTAACAATGCACAGTTTTGAATAATAAACCAAATCCCAAATATACCGTATACCAAAACATATTTTCAGACTCTTAAAGATAAAGTGAATGTGTCAGCATTGCTCCAATGCTGACTTGTTCCAGTCTTTCACTAAACAAACACTCCCTGAACCACAGCCAGGATACCGGAGTGAGAAGAGCCCAGCGCCGGAGACCAAGAGTGGGACAGAGGAGCACTGCCGCCCCCTCCTCCCAGAGCGGGAACTTCATGGTCTGCGGCTGCTTGTTTGGCCTTGCTGCGCTATTTTCAGTGGTTGTGATATCAAGAAAAGGCACAACATGACATTCTGATGAACCTGAGAACAGGACAGTCATGCTTACCGTATGTCTCTGTCATGCATGACTCAGACCGAAGGATGAAAACACTTATTCTAAGATGACCTCTTTATCTCACACTATTCTCACTTCGAAAAAAACAGGAGACAATTCGAGATAATATATAGAGGTTTTATGTAGACAACATAGATTTATCATCATAGATGCTTCAAAAGCTTATTATATTTGTTTAAAAATGTTAAATATTTGTGAATAGACAAAAATACAATGTAAAAGTTTAATTATGCCTATTTGTCATAGCAAAATTGATTTTTTGATTTTAATTTATTATTATTTATTTGTTAGTTTTTTATGTATTTTTTATTTTATTATAATTGTAATTTTATTTATTCATCCAATTTCAGTTAAAGCTTACAATGTTACAATACTAACAAATAAATACATTGAAATGCTTGAACAGTACAAACAATGAGTTTTACTAGTTATAACTAAATAGTGACGGACATTGAATATTGTTGGACATTGTGTTGGTTGGTGTCAGGTATTTTGTGTTAAAATGTGTCCATAAAATGAAGCCCAGCTACGAATTGATTACATATCCATGTATGAACATTTTAAAAGGACATGACTGTGGTGAGTAATAAGTCCGTTCACTACGTATAATACAGTTTGCTCTGTCCTGTGTTCAAAAGTACTGGCATTGAATCTAACACAGTACCAGCTCACACACAAACACACACACACACACTGTCTGAGAACTAAACATTCAAGACATGTGTCATTCAAACAAAAACACTGTCCCTGTACTACGAAGTTAGATAAAGTCAAGCCACAACTTCTCTCTCGTCACCTAAACTCTTTTTTTTCTCAAGTTTTAAAATATTGTGAAAAAAAGGCAGACCCTCACATTCAAAACAAGGATATATATATATACACAAAGAGACATGGTAAAATTATTGTGTTTCTCACTATTTGGTTTAAAGTAGCGCTGTCAAATAATTAATCACAATTAATCGCACTGATATAAATATATATATAACAAATGCTTGTTATATGCAGCACACTTTGACCACAAATATTACATTTTGCACAAATAACTTTTGTAACGATTGTCCAACATTACATTCAGCTTCAGTTTCACGTAGCCTATTATTTCCTATTTATTATTTTTTCGTCAAGAGATGGTCACAATTAACTGTCATTTCATGTAAAGACCTGCATAAAGCTTTGTACTTATATATATATAGCAGTAAAAAAAACGAAATAATGAAAGCATTATAATTTAGTGGAGACATTTGAGGTTTAGAAGATTATATTTTGATTAAAACACATCAATATTTTTACAGTTTGGGGACCAGTTTTCACTGTTCAACTATTACTTTTTCTCAATAAACTCCTAATTTGCCGCATATTAATAGTTAATAGGAAGCTGTTAAGATTAGGTGAGGGGTGGAGTAAGAGATAATAAATATGCTCAGAACAACCGACAATATGCTAACTAGTAATATGCATGCAAATAAGCAACTAGTTAATAAAGTCTTTCTCTTGAAGAATTTGTCAAGCTGTGCGCCTGTTCTTTACATGCCTAAGAGGCATTTCTAAGATTTACTTTTATTTCTCTGTTCAGTGATGGAATTAGGGTCACTGGATCTACGCTCATGTAATGCATGCCTGTGTGGACTGACAGCTTGCAGGTGCTCCATGAGTCAAGCTGTCAAACACACACTTTAAAGCCCACGTGTGTGTATGAGGTAGGTCGGCCAACACGCTAACAGCGCCCAAAGGCAAAAAGTGTTTGATGGTGAATTAAGTTGTTGTGTTTTTTTGCCCGTGGCAGCAAGAGCCCCTCTTGTCACCTCTGGAGCAATTCTTGCCCCCTCTGCCCTCCCATCATCCAGTGCAGCCCATTTCACTTTCATCCCTAACATGCTATAGTCAGAAAAGCAGCCAAAGGGCTCTTCCTTTGTCTTTGTTTAGCTCACAACAGCTGGATGAGGTCTCTAGCCTTCACTTAAATGCTTCTCTCTGCGCTGACACTCTATTTCACCTTTTACATGCTTCTCGAGGCTGTGGTTTGCGAGCGCTGCTGCTCTCTTGACGGTTCACCTTGATGTGGGAATGTGAAGGAGAATGACATCTGAATGATATAAATAATGCAACAAAATGAGTATGACACAGTCAAATTGTTGGAATCGCTGTCTAATAGATCTCAGTTTCATAAATGTCATTTGAAGGTGTCGTGCTGGAAGGACCTACCCAGGCTCGTTGGAAATACCTGCCTCTACCTACATTTCTGCAAAACTGCAAAAACACAGCTATACATACAAATAGTTTACATTTGAAACAAACACTAGAGGCAGACAAACTCAGCAGAGCTTTTATTGCTTCTCACACGAAGCATGGTTTACAGGCCCAGATTTAAATTTAAAAACTATTTTTTACACAAGGTTATCATGCTGCGATACTGAACAGGACACTTTTTGGTAATTGAAGTTCAAATGCGTAACAGGACCAATTTTTTGGTAAATAAAGTGTATACACTCTGTATATACACCCAGTGTTGGGCACATTACTTTAAAAAAGTAATTAGTTATAGTTACTAGTTACTTATCACAAACAGTAACTGAGTTAGTAACTGAGTTACAGCCTTATAAAAGTAACTAATTACCAGGGAAAGTAACTATTCGTTACTAAAAAAATAAAAATAAAATGGCAAACTTGGATGCTCTCAATATTAAATGTTAAATTAATGAAACTAACAGGTGGTGGTGCTTGTTTATCATTTAATGTTTCTATAAAGACCAGGGCAAAGAATTATAAGATAACAAAACTATTACGAATTCTACTACTAATAACAATATAAAATGCACTAAGTATTAATGAGCTGCAGGGTTCATGAATATTAATCTTGTAGTATGCGTTCACTCGAATTGATTTGCTGAAATCAAAACAGGGACAATAATAGGTGAGCGAGAGCCAATAAGATTGTCATTAGCGCATTAGTCCTGCCCACTACCAGAGAAACCGGCAGTTCTTAAAAGTTGAGGAATTCCAAATGAAATCCGTTATTTTGACAGCAAAACACAACAAAGAATATCGTTCACATGTAGCGCGTCAAGTCTGCATGTTATGAAAGACTCTCTTGCGATTTATCTTTCTAAAGAACCCATGCGTCTTTACAGAGTTTATGGCACGTCAAATACAGCTACACTGCGCATCCATTGAGATGGACTGAGAAATGCTAATAATATTATAATAAATTGTAGTAACGCCACATTTTATTGTCAGTAACTGTAACGGCGTTGTAACGGGGGAAGCAGTAATTCGTTTGATTACTCGTTACTGAAAAAATAACGCAGTTAGTAACGCCGTTTATTTAAACGCCGTTATTCCCCTCACTGTTTACACTGCTATTACAGAGGTGCACCAACTCCAACAACTCCACTCACTTCACATATCCCTAAACCTACCCAACTACACCCCCTGATCACCTCCTGTTCCAGTTACTCTTATACATACTGCTGTTACAAAATGTAGCTATGTAATTCCTGTTACATGACAATTCATGGCCATTCTAGTCCATGTTGCTTTAAATGCTAAAGAGCTCTGCTGACCCCGCCCCTCGTTTCCGGGGAGTGACAAGCCGTTCTCATCAGGCTGTTTACTTTAGTTGTGAAATTTACTAACTAGCATAGTATTAGGACAGTTAATAGGCAAAGATTTATAAAAAAAAAACACAAAAAAAAAACAATACTCACTTCTGTAGATGAAGCTGGAACACAAATGATTCGGGATCAGAGCAAGTTAGCAAGTTAATCCTCTGTGTCTTCAGTGACTCAGATGTCAGGAGTAAATGATGACAGCCATAGACATTATTACATACAACAACAAAACATATACATTTATTAATCAGAGACATCTTGTCTTCCCCTGCATCAGATCAACACAATGACAGCTCACTCAGGGCGGGGCTGAGGCAAGAGAGGCTTGTCAATCAACTATCGTGGGAGGGGTCTGTGCAGAACTATGTCATTCTGACAGGCGCCACAAAACAGAACAGGATTTTTGTCATAATAGGATGGATGTGTACAGATAAATTTAACACACATTTACGTTCAAACTTATGAAGTGAATTTTGCCTACCCTTTTAAGGGTCTTTTACAGTCAAATAAGCATAATTAAGCGAACTTGTGTGAGAAATACAGTATGTCCACGAGTTTACAAGGTGGAAATGGAGCGTGCAGAATATATCAAGATACTGGAGAGAAAAAATAAAGACAGACAGGGAGAAACACACACACTCCTCTTTCTCCGTCCTCCTACACATTGTGATCCTACACCTTTCATGTGCAAAGCAGATGTAGTCAATTGACATGCTAATGAGACGCACACTTACACACACATGCAGGGACATCCGCTCATACACACATTCCCATGTATCAGTTCAAGCCCTCGCTGTCAGCCACGCTCTCTCCCTTCCCCCGCGTCTCTCCCTCCCTCCTCTCCACCCGCTTTTGCTCTCTTTAAGTGGAAACGATTGGAATTGAGTTCAGCGTGCTCCCTAGAGAGGAAACCTGCCAACCGCCCATCCCGCCACACACTTACCACCGAGAGCATGTGTGTGTGTGTGTGTGAGTGAGTCCCCAAACCTTTACAGCGACTTCACACACTGCCATATTCCTCTAGATTGGTGACTAACCTACAGGACCAGATTAATTAATTAGCGGTTAATTGCTGTGGTATGGCTCCAGGGAGTAAGAATAGTGGATACTGGTTGTGTAGGGGTGTTTTTATATTTAAGATTCTGCACATTTTCTAGGACATTAGTCGATGTTAAGTAAATTTTACAACAATATTTCTTTCAATGTGTTTTGCTGATATTATCATGTTCAATGAAAAAGCAGAAATATGCAAAATGGAAGCATCTTCAGTCTCTTGACTCTCTACAAGCATACAAGCAGTGGTGTCTGAAAGAGGCCCGGCAATAAGTCCATCACATCCCAGGCTATCAACTCCCTCTGGGGGATCAATACTGGAATGATGGGCCTCCTCTGTCTTGCCCATCCATCCACTGGGCCATTGAGCGCATGTTAATGTTATGAATTATTGAGAGAACGGTTACTATTGATTGGCTGTGGGGATTATTGAAGGGGTGAATTGCAGTGAGAGGGCGGGCGGAGGTCTGGAAGGAGGCGGAGGAAGTCTGCATCAACGGATGGGTCAAACTCCTCAAGCAAGGTTTAAGTGTTCACTAAGACGCCTGACCTCCGAAACGGTCAGGTCAGAGGTTGCAGGAAGGACACGGCTGACGTTATGATGAGTGTGACTTCTGCCTTTGGTTTCTTAGTCATTCCTTTGCTCTTGGTTTACCAGAAAAAGAGTTAAACCAATCTAAACTGGTTAGTTGGTCTCCCAACCCCACCATACTGGTCAGGATTGCTGGATTTAGACAGCCAATCAGGCAAACGAGTAAAACACCATCTTGGCAAGTTTGTGAGACCACCAGAATAGACACTTTAGACTTTTAAAGTAGAGCAAAGTCAGTGTAAAAGCAGTAATGTGTGAACAGCAGATCCTCGGGAGGTGTCCTTCATTCATCGGTTATTTTTTAAGATTACTACTCAGAGAGTTTGTGTAGAACAGAGGTGTCCAATCCTGCCCCTGGGGGGCTAACAAGTTCACCTTTAACCTGCTTTGACATTTCTTGTAATCCTGAAGAACTCCATTAGCTCTATTAAATGTGTTTAATTAGGGTTAAAGCCAAATTCTACAGGATAGCCTCCTCTACGAGCAGTAAGTAAAAAAGTCAAGGACTTGTTACTTATCATTTTCAACATATTTACACATATCCAGATATAATGTTGCAGTCAAGGCCTTAAAACAGATCTACGACCCTCCATAAGAATCCATCAGTGTCAGATTTTTATTTTGAACATTTGTCTCTCACTTGTGTTTGTGTCTTGTTAGTTTCTAAAGTGATTAATCAGCTCCACCCCCTCGTGTATGCCATTGTCTCCCCTTTATAAAGTGTTCATCTGTTAGTGTAAGATCGCTGAGTATTGTGAGTGTTTCCCACCCTTACTAAGTATTTTTCCTGTCTCTTGTTTTGTCGTTCATTCATTTGTATACCGACCTCACCTGCTGGTGGATTATTGCTCTGTTTTGCCCCTTTGGACACTCTTTGCCCTCAACCCCCGACACCCTTTTAGAGATATCTTATATGTTATTGCCTGTAGGGATGTTCAGATCTGATCACATAATCGGAAATCGGGCCCGATCAGACTCGATCGGAATCAGACGTTACCTCCCAATCAGGACTCGAAAATATATGTATATATATATTAGGGCCGGGACTCGATAACACAAAAATTATTCTAATTAATTAGAGGCTTTGTAATTAATTAATCAAAATTAATCTAATTTTAATCGCATATAAATATTTGACCTGAGAAAAGTGAGAAGTTTTTTCATATGGAGTTTTAGTATACCATTGAATAATGACTGAATACATAAGCTTAAGCAACAAAATATTGTTTATTTTTGTTCAACCAAGT
>JAUMHI010000030.1:115408-138565 GCA_032359435.1 Enteromius unitaeniatus
ATTAGAATTCCGGTGACTGTGAGCGTTGTGTGACAGGGAGGGTGGAGCCTGGTGTAGAGACTGACGTGGATGTTACAATTATTTTGTGTTTTATTAATGTCCACACCTACCCCATGTCTAAACCTACCCTTACAGTAATGAAGACACATTAAATATTGTTGTTCAGGGTGAGAAAAAATAATGCAATATTGTAGGAAAATCTGGCGGGTAGGAAAAAATGTCAGAACACCTGTTTTACTGACAAAACACGCAAACACATCGGCTGATCCAGATCGCTGCATCCCTACTTTAAAGTACATGCAGACATAGATATATATAGAATGACTAGTTGTCTCGTCTGCGTTGCTGCCCAACGGAGTCGAACGTCCGCATATCTTACCACAGGCTGCTCGCTCACCCAAAATACTGTGTCATTCCATATATATCTATGCATTAGAAACGGTAATTGGTGCTCCAGTATAATCGGTCCGCTGAAACTCATCCAGTGAGAAGTGTTCTGCGGTGCAAAAATAAGTGCGATTAAAATGCGTTAAAAAAAATGGACGCGTTATTAATTCTTAATTAATTAATCTAAATTAACACATTAAAGTCCAGGCCCTAATATATATATTCTCCGATTTTTTTTTTTACATATCTATAGTTATGCGGTGGCACAGAATTAGACCTCTTGACTCCACACAGAAACAGCAATGTGTGCGGCATGACATCACTTTGCTGCAGAGACACTACTGGTTAAATGCCGGCAAAGTAGAACACAGAAGCAGCTTGAAGCGTAAAGCACAAGATACGGGATACCTAATATGGCACCTCAAAAAGAAACACCAGACACAATACAACGAGTTTGCCAAGGCAACCCAGCCGAAGCTTACACTGCAGGAGAGTTTGAAGAGGAGAGAAAAAATGCCCTGTGACAGCACGAAAGTGCAGGACATTACAGGATAGCACAAATGAGACTTTTTTTATATATATTTACTGTTGCACTAAAGTCCAAAAGTGAAGAATTTATGTTATTTATACTTAATTGTTTAAGCTACCTCACAGAAGAGAAGTTGTTAAATGTTAAAATAAGGTGAATTAAATAAAACATAATGAACATCATGTATATGTTTCTTCGCTCTTCTTTATTTTTTCTTACTATAGAAGTATCAGATCGGTTTCGGAATGGGTAGATACTCAAAATGAAATGACTCGGACTTGAACTTCTGAAAAAACCTGAATGGGACATCCCTCATTGCCTGCATTATCCCTGTTTGCCGTTGTGTTAACCCAGCCTGCCTTTGATCACGCTATTCAATAAAAACTTGGATCCGCCCTTGTCTATCACCTTCGTCACAATAGTCACCAAGAATGTAAACATAAACTCTTCTTCTGTCACTTTTCTCTTATAACTTCTTATAAGTGAGGCAGAGCAAAAGTTGAAGGTGTTTATAGATCATTACCTAATGATAACACATCCAACGCCCAATACATTTGACTGTGTCCTTAAGCACTGCATTTTCTTGCCTCTACAGTAAAGCGAGAATGCATGTTTGTAAAGAAAATTTTAAAAAGGAGTCATATACTATATTTACAATGTGTTAAGGCCGCGATATGCTTCGAATTAAATCGAAGAACGAACTGAAATTACGTAACCAAAATCAGGCCAAAACGAAGATGAGTTTGTTTTGGCAGTTCTAAACAGCTTACCAAAGCAAACTTTTTGGGGAGTTCATTTTGACTCCTTTTGTTGTTCCTCTTTCAAAGCGAATTTAAAAGGTATACATTAAATGTAATGCCACAGGAACATACAACAAAAACCTTTGCTTTTATCAAAACGTACATATGAGCATCATGATACATCTTTACATTAACCTACAACCCGCCTCCAGCAGCACCTCCCTCGCTCAGTGTGTCTTGAGTTCATGCACTAACCACTAAACCACAGCCCAAACAAGAGAACAATTCCAAATCTGAGCACCCCTGCTAGAAAACACAAGCGTGTCTTGCTCACAGCTGTCTGGTGTTGGTGTCTGACATTCAAGCCTGCTAGAGCATTTGTTTAAGCATATAAGCTTCTCGACCCTCATCCAGAAATCTCTCTTGATATCCTGACCAAGTTTAAAAGGGTTCACTCTTTTTTTGTTGAGAGGACGCTTGCGGTAGAATCCAGTTTTGCTGGATACCCACAGGCCTTTCTTAGCAAATGTTGCGGCACTAAAGAACAAAATCGCTGGACCGTACTGCTCCTCACTAGCATTATCTTCTATTGATCCCACTCCTTAAGTGTGAGCATAAATCCTGCCCAGCACTGCTGACCGAGGCCAGCTTACCAGGACCCTCTGCATGGAAACTCTGACGGCAGGGTAACCGAAAATGCCACTTCGACTAAGAATTTAAGATCAAGTCATTTGGATGAAGGAGAAGGATCTTTGTTTCAGTGCAGTGCAAAAGGCTGAGTATTAGACAGTGGTTTCTGCAAACTACGTGTGCCACTGAGGGCACGTCCAATTCAGGAAATCACCGCTTCGAGTCAGACGAGACATAACTGGAATTATCCGAGGAGGCAGTCGTAGAATGCGAAAGTAAAATGACATTGATCGCTAGTAATGGCTTTTGAAATGAATCCAGGGTTTCTTGTTGAATGCAGCGAGCTTGGATGTACATAACAAACAATCTAAAAGCTTGTCTAATAGCTCACTATAAGCCAGGAAGACCAATATATCTATTCTCAAATAGTCTCATAATCCCCATTTACACAAACTATCGACGCTGCTTCCATTAGGTGATGAGCTACAGGCTGTGCTTGTTGTTGAACGGAAAATCAGCGATTAAGTTGTTGGATGATAATGCAATTATAAAGCTGTTTCAGAGCACTTCTGCTTTGTTTTGGTTCATGAAATGAGAGTGGTCTTCGTTTTATAATTTGAGCATCCACTACTGTCAGACTACAGAGTCTGCATAATTCTGAAATGTAAATATACGCTAAATTTGTTTTAACTTTGTAATTCCAAAGATTCAATAAATTCCTCTCTCATTCAGACAGATTTATATCTGGTTGTTTTCGATTTCTGTATAGTCTCAGTGTAATGACGTGTTTTTGAAAAAGAGATTTGGACCCATGCTCTCTGTGTTCCAGTAAAGAGATCAAACTGTTAATGAGTCAGTGTGAGTGTATAAAGTCTTTGTGTGTTCAATTGAAGTATTTAATCATTTTGAAATATTTAAAACAACTAATTCTCAGAGTAATACCCAATTTTGACAAAATGCAGTGCATTTGAGTAATATTTTATAAAAAAAAAAGAACTTACAGTGAACAAAAAAAAACAAAACGTACAAAACCAAAAACAAAACATTAGCACTACTGTTTATTAATATTTCATTTAATTTCATTGATATAAAATTAGATAAAAAAAAATAATTAGTTGGCAAATTATGTCAAATTAGAATCTAAATATGTTCATAGGTAGCTGTGAAATACAGTAGCGGTGGAGAACGGGGGATGGCGGCGCTTTTAAATCTGCTGTAGAATAGCATATATCAGGTGACAGCTATAAAGGGCTGCCCTTTAGGGTGCAGCGGGCGCAGGGAGCTTGACTCCTGTCTGAGTGATAGTGAGCCCTACATCATTCAGCCCTCACCTTATCACTCGCTCACTCACTCTCGCACCCTTATAAATGTCAACGATAAATCTGGTCTCAATCCTGCTCAGTGCATAACTCATACACACACATGCAGACATACACAAACACACCGTGTGTCTGACATGCGCCACACGTCTCATAACTGTACAGTTGTTTAAATTTGATGCAACTCATCTTGTTTCTCTGCCTGTCTCCTTCCATCTAGCCTGTAGAGATGCCAGCAATCCTTTTTTACTGTGTCCTTATTTCAAGTATCTGCCATCACTGCTCCATTTGTCCCTGGTGAGACGTAAACCACCCTTCAGCCCCCCTTATGGCAACCTCTGAGCTAAGCCCCAGTGAGAGCCAGCACAGGTCGGCCGTTGTGAAATATAGCCGGGCGTAATGACCCTCTAAATTAACTCCTTGTAACCCTGCATTTCTCAAATGGCCGTCATTAGCATATAATAGGGTGCAGGGAGACGAGAGAGGGCCAAGTCTGCCCCGCGGCGGGCCCGCACCGACCCAGTGCTCTGTCTGAGCACCGCAGGCGCTGCTGTAATGGTACTGTAAAGTTCAGCCTTATAAACATGTCAGCTGGGCATGTAATTAACCGACTGGCCATTAGATAATGGATCTACTACCTGTGAGCTGCCTGTCATTCAAGAACAGCTCCTCTCAGCTCTTCAGTCTTGCCATCCCAGTGTACTGGACCTCTTTACAGCGGTACAATTAGTGGTACAACAGTCCCATTATTTAAAGAAAAAGAAAAGAAAAGGAAAGGAAAATGACGGGATGAAACAAAAGAAAGGAAAAGAAAACAAAAGGAAAGGAAAGGAAATGAGAAGAGACGAGAAGGAATTGTATGGAAAGTGTTGTGAAGTAACAGTTCTACTTGTAACAGCTGTCAGTGCGACACACACAAAGAGATTGTTGATTAAAAAAGACCCTCATCGCAATTGCAACCACAAAAATTCCCCGTCTAATTGAGAAACACGTCAAAGGCACATTGGTTTGGTAAGAGCCCCTCCTTCTCCTCCTCCTCCAGGTCCCCACCTCAATCACATTTACACCTCCACTTCATTCTCTCCCTCTGTAGTTATCTTTTTTCTTCTCAACCTCAAATTAATGAAAAGCAGGCCAAAGAGGGAGCGCTTTCAGTCATTTTAACAGCCAGTTAATAAATGCGATTGCAAATGGAACTTGTCACCGCACGCTAGAGAGCAGTGCGCGGTCAATATCCCGGCTGGCAGGTGCTGAGGGTCACATATAAGTCAGTCCAGTGATGGATATGTATCCAATAATTGATGTAGGCCGTCTGTTATTGTGGGTTTCACTCCTGCCTCTATTGCTTATTAAAAGCTGTTTGCTTTAAGTACCAGGCTGCCCTGTAACTGCCCATGCTGGCTGTTAGCTGAGCAGCAGAAACCACAGGCAATGAAGAAGACGGCCAACTCTGGCTGTCAACACGAACACTACAAACATTTTGGCCACACAGATTAACTTTTAGTTTTAAAGGATGATAAATGTGTTGAATTAATAAATACACTATGTGAACTCGCAAATAATGAATAATACTGTAATATACATTTATGAATACACAGTATAGTCAGTATTATAAGCGGTTGTTTAATAAGAGGGATAAAGACAAAAGTATACTTTCTTTGTATACTTGTCTCACATCCAGTCTGTATGGTGTTATTTTGATGCCTCTGTTTGGATGCAGGATGTTTAGTTTACATCTGTGCATGCAAGAGATGATTAAAATGATCTAAAAAGGACCACTAGGTAGTATGCAAGCATGAATTTTACTTTAAATAGCTTTCATACTTATTTGTCCGCAACCAGGCCATAATGTAAAGTCAGCCAGTCACTATCGCAAAATAAATTCATTTTCAATAAAGCAGAGTGTCATAAGTAATTACGAAGAAAAATCTAAAATGGAATCAGGTTGCAAGCCAGACTCAAACCAAAATTTCCCACATAAGCACCAAGGCTCAAAATATCAGAAAAGTGTAGACCATTGGCTCCAAAAGGCCAAATCGTTTACAGAGCAGCACAAGACTCTACTGTGTTGACTTCTTGAAAAATCAAAGAAAGTGAGAGGATATAGACAGAAAGACAGAGGCAGAAACAGAGGGAGACACGTCAGGAATTACCGCAGGGCCTAACCCTGCACGACTGGAAGGGTGTTGTTATTGTAAAACTCAGAAAGAGCTGCTATAGCACATTTCTGACATGTAGCGCTGCCTTTCAGAGCCTGATCAAAGTGCCCCACCGCTACTGCGTCTGATAACCAAATCAATTTTCCCAGTCTTTTGTTTTTCGCTGAATAATGCACATTTAGTTGTAACCTTCGGGCATAGAAGGAAGACGAGGCAGGCGAGAGGGGCAAGAAACAGAAGGGGTTAGAGTTATAGAGGAAAGTGCTATTCCTTTATAATTCAAGAAACGAAATATATTCCATAAAAGAGGAAAGAAAAGGAGGGAAATATTCAATAAACTTAGCAGAGGGTTTAAAAGCGGGAAGGCTCTGGAGGACTGTGAACAGCGGTTGGAGGCGGTTGGACAGGAGAGAAAAGGAATGATTAGAATATGAAATGTCTCGGAAGGGGGGAGTGGGTGGGAACAGAGCCAGAGAAATGGAGAGGTGAGATTAAAAGATTACCTGTCTTCTTCTCTCGCCCTTCAGGACCCTAGCGTCTGCCTGCCACTGCTGCCAGACCAGACAAGTCAATGAAAGAGAGACAGCTTCAAAACAATATAATCATTACAATCAATTCTCACCGTATTACCTCTGGAGCTGATCACATTTTCAATGGCGTGGCTTTGTAATTGTCTGTGTTTCTTGGCTCGAAAAGGCTTCAAATGCAACTTATCAACTGCAAGTGCACAATACTCCCTGCAATAAGGCCAAAACTAAATGTTTGATTTGCATTAATACGACCAAATATGTATTGATGAATTCAACAATATGTATAAAACTGGAGAAATTGGTGACATGAAACATGCTAAAATTACAAATTTATCCTTCTCTTGATCACTTAAACCTAACTTTTGTTTTGTATTTGTGTGTGATCAATCCATTATTCTTTATTGCACTGAAAAAGTAAGTCGTGCCACTCTTGATCTGTGTGTTGCTATCTGTTCTGTTGGATGGGATACCCTTGACCTGTCGCATCCACAGACATTGATATTCAGTAACAAGCCCCACAAAACAAAACGATCCATATCACAAGGTGACAGGAGACAGCTCTCTCTCCGTGTGTGTTTCTCTCTCTCTCTCTCACTCTTCAGTATAAATGGGCTTTTAAAGTAAGTGCACACATGGCTACGGCCTGCTGTGGCCCTTTAACCTTAACAGTGATGTGGGAAAGATTTTTTGAAAGAACATCCAAAAAGTTAGCTATAGATTAGTTCCTCAACACTAGCTTTGGCAGGGAGCGAAAGAGAGAGAGAGAGAGAGAGAGAGAGAGAGAGAGAGAGAGAGAGATGAAGGGACAGTCAAGGAATGAATGAAAAAAGGACGGCCAAAAGGTGGAAGACAGCCGACAGGACCAGTGTTCGATTTACTCTTGGCATTGATGAGTGAAGTTGCTCTTTCTTGTCTTCTCTCTCTATGTATACTTTGTTCATACTTTGTTCACTGCACCCCAACAACATTTCTCATAATTTCAGGCATTTCAGTCAAATTACCCTTTTAAAAAATAGTCAGCTATGCTACAAGTGTGGAACACACACGGGGTAAAATGCTCACCAGCATGGGGTAAAAAGCCCACGGTATTGCAAAAATAATGTTTTTACAGTTTTTCCCGATTGTTTACACACATTTTCTGAAAGCATGCCTCATATTGTCAGAACTCTACACACAAATCAAAAAACATGCACACAATGGGCAAAACCCTTAAATTCTCCTGCAAAATTAAACTTTACTTTCAAAACAATGAAAGTAATGTTCTTACTTTTTAAAGTACTTCTCAAAATGGTATTTTGTTTTCAAATGACACACACGTTCCATCACATGAATAAACATTTATAAGAACCAGTTGGTCACTGATGTGCTTAATGTAAAACACTATGACAACTTCTTCTGCATTCATCATAATGACTTACTGTAAGCCTTTTTTTGTTCAGTGTTACACTTATTTTAGACAGTACATCGGCCTACATAAGTGCATTGTAAAATATTTCAGAATATTGTTTTTATACAAAACACACAAATACATGGTACCAAATATATTTTATGGAATGTTTCCCACAAAAAAAATGTATACAGTGTTCATCCCAACCAATACAAAGTTGCACATAATGTGGCCTACATATACCATCAAAAGAAGTATTTACTGAATACAGTTACAGAGAAAAAACCCAGCTATGCTGCATCCTCTCTTCTGTTTCGGTCTGGCCACAGGAGGAAATATCACCTAGTATGGCAAATCCAGCCATGGAAAGCATCAACTGCTATATCTCTACATGCATCTTCCACAGCTTGGAGAAGGGGTATACTGTACGTGTGTGTGGATTTCGGTCACACACTTTCCATCTCCATGCAGAAAAAAATTCCTCAATAGGACCGAAGAAAAGAGTATGGTTGAATATGGAGGGAGATAAACAACTAAAAAACATTTTATAAAGCTCTATTTCTAAATTGTAATTCTGTGTGACAGGTATTTACCCATGTGATGAGTTAGTATGCAAAGTAGGGCAAGTGAGTTGTGAAAACTGTGTTAATCACGCCGCCTTTAGCCCCAACATCAGGTAATACCATACTTTTGCATATTATTTCGTTATTTAGAAACTGTGGCTTTAATTATATTAAACGCAGCTGAAGAGTTCTGCATTCAAATACACGCAATGGGCACCAGCACACGTAGCCTAATAACCATGAATATGTCTGAGAAAAATAGTAGGAAGATATTTAAATGATTTAGTGTTTTCTTAGTCCGTGTCACAAAAATTAATTTCCTGACTCTCCAAGTCATCTTTATTGGATTAAAATGATAATGAAAGATTTTTTGTTTTGTTAAGTGGTCATTTAAAGCTTTTTGTATTTATGTCTTTTTTTGCTGAGTTTTAGTTAATTTTTTTGAAGCGCTCCTGTTCAAGATATTGTCAGTGCACTCAAATAAATGTAGACCCTGTACTGTTCCGAATGATGTAATACTCTGAATAAAGTGATGGCACTGACCATTTAGTTTCCACTGGAGGTGGTTTAACATTTAAACATTCTTCCTCTTCAGGAACTTGAGCCGCATCCACAAGGCACTATGGGGAACGCCTTCAGCCATATGTGAAAACAGACCAATAGTATGGAGAGACGTCATAGGCGCGTGACGTCACCGGTCAGGAAGCATAAAGCATGTGGAATGGTGCTGGCATCCAGCTTTTTGTCGTTCAGCAAAGCTTACTGTGAGTGTGTGTGTGTGTCAGTCAAGCGTCTCCAAAAAAAAGAAAAAGATAAAACATGTCAAAAGCAGCTAGAAAGAGTGAAAGGGGCGACAGCGAGTCACATTTTAAACTGTGTTCTTACCCTTGTGAGAGATTTATTGCACCGGGTGATACACACGATTTATGTGTGGCTTGTTTGGGATCCGAACACGCTGCATCAGCTCTCGAGGGAGCTGATTGCCCTCACTGTGACAGGCTTGCAGTGCATGTGCTTCGATCCTGGAAGGCTCTCTCCTCACTGAGGTCCCGGCGCTGCGGCTACTTCCCACTCACAGGGAGGCACGGTGCTGCTGCTCTCTTCATCTGCGGATGAGGAGATGCACCCCAGCTGAGGAGACTGTAGTTTCCTCGATGCCCCAGTATGAGGAACTTGTGGAGCTGGTGATTCGTGAATAAGGTCGTCTACAGGCACCAAGAGGCACACAAACAGTCGCAGTGGTTCCTCCCTCGCTGTTCTCCGACTTGCAGGGCTGCAAGGTGGGAGCAGCCCAGGCCGAGTACAGGCTCCTCGTACAGGGAGACGCAGAAAGCCGAAGCAGGACTTGAGGGTAGTGCTTCAGGCTAAGAGGACTTCTCGAAAGAAGCCCTGAGAATCATGCTTCAGGGCTTCAGAGGTCAGCCCCCCAGCTGAGGCGGCAGGTTTTACCGCAGTACACGGTGCCTGCTCGTTTCTAGTGCCCTCAGGAGGCATTCCTACTAACCCTGCCAAGGTTACAGGGTGTGGGTGTCTTCAGCGAGCGCCAACTTCAGCCTCAGCTCAAAATAGTTAACGTCAGAGGGAGGCTAAAGAATATAACATCAGGTGCTCGCAAGGAACTAGCCGCGGTACCACCTGCGGGCCCCAAGAGGCTGAGATCGCGCCCCTTATACAAGCTGCCGCATCAGATCCTTGTGTGGGCCCAGGACAAACTACTCTCCCTGAGAGCAGTTTATATTCCTGGGCATCTACATGTGGGAGCAGACTTCCTGTCGAGGCAGGGCTTGAGGCCCTGGGAATGGATGCTTCATCCAGAAGTGGTGAAGCAGATCTGGAGGGTGTTTTACAAAGCAGAGGTGGACCTCTTCGCATTGAAGGAGAATGCGCAATGTCCCCTCTGGTACTCTCTTGCTCAACCAGCTCCACTGGGGCTGTATGCTATGGTACAGACGTGGCCGAGGCTTCGTCTGTATGCTTTCCCCCAAGCTCTCAGGAGTTCTGGAAAGAGTGTGCCAGGACGCGGTCAGTCTACTACTTGTAGCGCTGTTCTGGCTGGGCCGAGTATGGTTCTGGGACCTGATGTCTCTTCTGAACGGCTCCCCATGGGAGATTCCGGTCAGGAGAGACCATCTCCCAGTCCAGAGCTCCATCTACGAGGAAACCGTATGCCCTGAACTAGAAACTTTTCACTTCTTGGTGTAGAGAATGCCAGCAGGATCCAGTTAACTGCCCGGTCGGTACAGTGCTAGACTTCCTGCAAGCTAGATTCTCCACTGGGGTCACCCACACCACCTTGAAGGTTTATGTGGCGGCAGAATCAGCTTACCACACCTCAGTTGGGGGACACACAGGGGGTAGAGACCCCCTGGTTATACGTTTCCTCCAAGGTGCATTGAGGTTGAGACCTCCAGCACGTTCCCGAGTCCCAACTTGGGATCTGGCTGTGGTTTTGCAAGCCCTCTGTGGGCCGCCCTTTGAGCCCATCGAGGAAATTTCAGATCATATGCTTATGATCAAGACTCAATGACTATGATTCTGCTTGCATTATGCTCTCTTAGGAGAGTAGGTAACCTCAAAGCCCTCTCTGTGGCCCCTTCCCACCTTGAGTTTGCCCCTGGCATGATCAAATTCAAATCAAATTCAAATTTTATTTGTCACATACACAATCATACAGAGTACAATATGCAGTGAAATGGTTTTGTGCGACCTCAGGGTCGCGACGGCAGCCATTCCTCGGCGCCATCGTAGAAAACATACATTAAAATGATGAAAGCATTTCTATACCCTCGAGCAGGATATAGTCCGAAGGTTACCCAACAGCGGGCCGTGCTGCAGGCCTTTAACCCGCCTCCCTTCAGTGAGCCCGGCCAACAGGAACGGAACACTTATGTCCACAGGACTGCACTGTGGCACAGATCCGAGCAGCTCTTGGTCTGTTTCAGACCACCGAAAAGGGATTTTCCAGCGATCCGTTAGACAGACCTTGAGCAGGTGGATAGTGGATGCTATAAACCTTTCATATGAGTCCTCTGGTCTCCCAGCTAGGTTAGGAGTCAGAGCCCACTCAACTCGTGGTGTTGCGGCTTCCAAAGCCCTACTGTCACAGGTTCCTTTGGAACAGATCTGTGTGGCAGCGGGATGGTCTACACCTCACACTTTTGTACGGTTCTATAATTTGGACTTGCGAGCCACACCTGGTGCAGCGGTGCTTTGTGAGTAGCTGACTTGCAGCTTTATACGTTAATATCTTGTGTCTTGCTGTTTTTTTTACAAAATTTTTTTTGGCCTAAAGTGCATTGTAAAGCAAGCGTTACTGAACATGTACAGAGTAAAATATTACTGAAACTTGATAATGTAATGTAATGTAATGCCTTACACTACTGCTTTATAGCAAAAAATTATATATTACTGTAATGTATTACTTTTGCAATGCGTTACTCCCAACACTGCATTTAAGAAAATTTAAAATATTAGATTAAGCAAGCACAAAAACAAATGGGCTGCAGCGTGTGATCGTAACCTCACCCTAGCACCATTTTGGAGAGTATCTACTGGACACAATCAGCGTATGCTGTTCTGTGTCAGTCAAATACACACAGATGTGCAAATCAAAGTGTAAATAGACACATACAGCTGAATTTTAAATAAAGTTGTTATTTTTGTTTTATTTCCATACATAAAGTACTTTCATGAATGGGACATTCACAGGGTTCTTAGATTTCATCCAAAATGTCTTAAATTGTGTTCCAAGGATGAGTGAAGCTTTTACAGGTTTGGAACGACATGGAAAGTGATTAATGACAAATAAAAATAATTTTGGGAGGAGTATCCTTTTAAAGCCATTTAAAGTCAATACGCAAACTCAACATCACTGAATGCAACAGCACTACACCGCATTATTTATCAACTAATTTAATAGGAGATTGTGGCTTTAGCACTGATGTTGCGCTACTTTTAATGAAGATGACTATATGTTGCACTCCAGAATGCAACAGCATACTTTCCATTACATGAGCATCTGCTTGCTGAAGAGAGATGATCATCTCTGATGAGCCATATCTGTGAAGATGAGCGCTGCGCTAGTGCTGTGTTGGGAGCTGGTATGACTTAAGCTTTCACATGATAATTACCATTTTTGGAAGGAGTTAAATTTACAGATGTGGTTTCTACAAAGATATGCATTTACACTTTGCCCAGTTGCATCTGGAATGCATTTCATCTTGCTTGACCATAATGCAACCCACCTCAAATGCATTTACACCTGGTATTTACATAATCAGACAGCTTCACAATTAGAGGAATGTCACGTCTTATTAAACTGTTGTATAAACTAGTTCATATGAAGAATCCAAACAAGCCAATTCACTAATATTAAATGGCCTTTTCAATATGAGTGTCACGAGAGCGAGGCGAGGAGACGTGCGGGTTCAAATGCAGGCTGTTTATTGATAAACACAGAGCAAAGCAGACAGGCTTGAGGTTGTTACCGGCAGACAAGAGTGGTGGAGGCAGAGCACAAGAATGTACCGACCCACGCCTGGACACTGACCACAGTAAATACAATCCAAACAGACAAGGAAACACAGGAACACGGAGTGGCATAACGACAGGGGTTGACAGTGCAATGCTCCGTGGAGACAGACAAACACTTCCGGGTTTTATAGACATGTTACTAGGTCAGAGGGTGGAGCAAACAATCAAACACCAAGACAACCAACAAGTGGGCGGAGACATGAGTTCATTGATGAGGGTCCATGAATTAAAACACTGAAAGTTCGCTGGGCACTGAAGTGCACTTCCAGCTGACTGTGACAATGAGAGAGAATTCGTAGTAAAAGGTATTGTTATGTTCCGCAGCTCAGCTGAGCTCAGGTTGATAAGGATGTGATCAGACTGTCTGCAGGGAGGGTTAGCGTGTCAGTTTTGATATGCAGAATTAACGAGCGGTGTGGCTTGGTCCCGCTCTAACTGATGAGAATTAACCTCCGCTAATGTAGAGGCAATGGCCAGTAACCTTCTGGAGAGATTAACTTGAATGAATACTCGAATGAAATGAAGATGACAAAGCAGCGGTGTTCATCCAGATATGTCATACCACTGATCCCATCAAGACCAGGGAATAAATCACACACCAGAAAGAGAGTAAGAGATGGAGAGCCAAAGCCATGTGCCATCTCTGCACAAGACCAGGTCCAAGACCAGACCTTTTGCCGGTCTCTCCAACTACAATTTATTATCTCAACTTCAATACAAATGCTGGTGGAGTTTGATTCAGCAAATTTCATTCAATATCAACTTATGACATTGACACTTCTCTTAAAGCAAAGACATCCATGCTCTTGGATGCCCTATCCATTGGACTTGTAACCCAAAGGTCACCGGTTCGAGTCCCAGGTCAGGCAGGGATTGTGGGTGGTGGGAGTGAATTTCCAGCACTCTCTCCACCTTCAATACCATGACTTTTCTCCCAACTGCTCCCTGGTGCCACAGTGCTTTGGGTGTGTGTTCACGGTGTGTGTGGTTGTTCACTTCTCACTGCTGCGTGTGTGCACATTGGATGGGTTAAATGCAGAGCACAAATTATAAGTATGGGTCACCATACCTGGCCACAAGACACTTCACTTCACTTGTAGGGCCACCTTCTCGCAGAATTTAGTCAAACACATGGACCAGCTAATAAAGGTCTTTAAGAGCATTAAAAACATTCAGGCAGGTTTGCCGGTGCTAAACTCTGCAGGAAAGTAACTTTACCTGCTCTAAAACTTGGAGTCTCCCCATGAAGAACACATTGTGGATGTCTCCCTTAACTGACCCATCCATTTCTGGACATGGTGTTTTCTGCTAATAAGCTGAGTTGATTCAGGTGTTTAGGAAGAGTTCAAAAATGTGAGTTGGAGAACCTTAACCACTACACCATGTGAAGATTTTTCCTCAGTCATTCAGCTCAAATCCTGGAAGAGGAACTTCACTAGAACTTCTTCCATAGAAGAACCATTTTTGATTTTACAGTCACACTGCATTTTAAGGTCCAATTCTCACTTCTTACTAAACATTAACATTTTTTAACTTTTTTCTTCAATAAACTCCCAATTTGCTGCTTATTAATAATAGCTAGTAAGGCAGTGAATTCGGATGTGAGGTGGATCAAGGAATCTAAAATATGGTCATACAGAATAAGGCATTAATATGCGCTTTAACTAATATATAATAATAAACAGCCAAGTAATGTGCATGCTGATAGCTAATAGTGAGAATTAGTCCTTAAAATATAGTGCTATATTTTTTTACAAAACAGAAGTAACTATTCCAAGCTAAATCAGATTTTTACTTTCAAGACCATGTAACCAAACAATCAGAAGAGATATACAGCATAGTGACTCTTCATCCATCTTTATGTTCATGGTAAAATAATGAGGTCTTGTAAGAGAATAAAGAGAATACTATTAGCACACTTCGAACCGGCTCTCACCTCTAGTATTGGAAATTCACTTCTATTGATCACACAATAGCTATATAGGGACTGCAAACTTGACCCCTAATCCCTTTATGGACTGACCTCGATTGAACCATGTCCCTTAAATGTGTGTGTTGTGGGGCAGTCGTCTGTTTTTCACATGACCACACATACACTCACACTTATTGTGCTGTAGGGCTTTTTATTTTTAACTAAAGCAATTGCAGGAATGTCAATAGTCTTATGATGTTTTGGAACTTGAACTTGAATGAAAGGGTTTTCTTTTATTTCCCATTGGGTTTCTAACTAGATCATTTACCAGATTGTCCATTTTGTCTGATATTAGTGCAAGAAAACAAATTGAATATATCATGGAAGTGTATTATATTTCTTCACAACACTGTTCTCTAAATTCCTCTTATTATTATTCATGAGAAGGTGTGGCCTAACACAGTATTCTAATAAGTAATTCACGCTTCTGCACATTCACACCTGTCACCAATGAACCAATTTGGTGTCTTTCACAAGAAATCTGGTGCAAAGCTTACTGACACGTTTCAATATGCACATTTGAAAGCTGTGCCAGGGAAAGATTTGCGGCAAAGTTGCATTTCGGTCTCTTGCTCATGAAAGACTATGCATAGTGTAGAATGCATGTCTTGTTAAAACAAAAAAACAAAACAAAAAGTACATTTAGCATACTTTAAAAACATATTTGGTTACACTTTATTTCAAGATGCCCTTGTTACAGTTTAATTATATAATGAAGTTTCTGAGTAATGTGAATTGACAACTTGTTCTTCCTATGGTTAGGATTAGGGTTTGGCTTAAGGTTAACTGCATGTAATTACTAATTATTATTTAGTAAACAAATAAAATAAGAAAAATCTTTTAAACTTTTAAAATGATTTACAAATTGATTTAAAAATGAAAATAAAACAGTTAAAATTAGAAAATGTGTACACATATTCTATTTTAATATTTTATTTATTTATTTATTTTACCTGCTTCCAAAAATACGTTGTATGGGTCAAAATTATCAACTGTTTTATGTCAAACAAATCATTGTTCATGTTCAATTATGTTCTATGAAGTTATTTTGTAAATGTAATTATTTATTCACCTTTCAAGTGATGTATAAAACAATTTTTTTTTAAATTGACCCTTATGACTGGTTTTGTGGTGCAGGGTCACATATTCTTTATATGTAACTTCTACAACTTCAATGTTTTGACAATTATGCTAAATATATATATATATATATGTCATTTCTTTTGAAGCTTGTATGTCATGTATTCAAATTTATTTGTAATTACGTATTTTTAGTGATTGCTGTTCACATTTCAGTGGACACCTTTGGCCTTTTGGTTATATCTCACCCTTTAGTTGGGGTCATCTAAAACCTAAAACCAACCTTATTATACTAGGCCTCCACTAGATTAATGATCCATGGCTCGGACCAAAGGAAAATAGATAGCAGATCGGTCCAGAAGACTAGTTCAATGTCACAGTCAGCCACAGCACACAGTCCGGGGTGGTCTTAATAAGAGTTTGGCAAGTTACTCTGAAAATGTAATCAAATTACTGATTACTGATAACTACGCACAAGCGTCTACATACAACACACACACAGGTGTCTACCAGCAACACGCACAGAGACACACACACGTTTATACTTGCACTCGCCCATCTCGTTCGTGCATCCTCTGCTGCGTCGTGTCTTGCAGAAGAGATCTCTAATGGACTGCCACTGATCTCGACAGTGTGTGCGTTACATGTTTTACATCTAGATGGTAAAACACTGGATTCTGTCAGCAAAGTAAGCAACAGTGACGCATAGCGAACCCTTTGGAAATTATAACAGGTTAAATTACTACGTAACTAAAGAGTCATTAAATAACACGATACTGCCCAACACTGGTCTTGATGAATATATTCTTCTAGAATTTCCCCCCATAGCTCATAGCTTTTCATCCTACTCAGTATAATTTTAATTGCACCTCAGATATTGATTAACACATGTATTAAAGGAGAAGCTGCTTCAGTGTCCACATGGCTTGTTCATGTATAATCATGTATAATACATGATTCATATATATCTGGTCACTTCAAGCATCACCTGTAGTCTCGAGGGAGCACTTCCAACCAAGCCTCTGCAGTGACGCCATGCCTGTAATTGAGGGCTAGAAATTGTTTCTAGCCTTTTTTCTGTTCCTTTGATCCCCACAGTTTCACAAAAAAAAGAATAAAAACTGAAATACAAAATGATTAAATATAAAAACGTGTAATAAAGCAAACCCATCTCTTTTATATGTAGCATTCATATAGAGGGGACAGGCACTTTCGACAGAGTAATTACACAGAGTCTCCAGCAAATCAATGACAAATTAATGCATTATAAAGCTTTATCTGCTTTCATTTCAATATTAGGGTCCGATAAAAGACGCAAAAAAAGGGGTCTTTGTCGCTATCTGGACCGACTGGGGATTGTAATTATGTTAACACCGGTAAAACCTGCGTCCTGCCTTCCTGTAAGTCACTCACTCATTCATTAATAATTAATTAATAGCTCATAAAAACCCAAGAGAAGGAACAATGATTGTCCCACATTTTCTCCTTTCTTTCCTTCCTTTCTCCCCCTCTTGAATCTTTTCTTTCCCATCTTTAGAGGAAAAACAGAAATATTGGTGACTAACGTTATGAGAGAGGCCTCATTTCCATAGCCGCGTGGTGAATTTCTGCCACCTTTTTAGTGCGCTTCGCCTGCAGGCTTCAATAATAATGACTGTTTTTAGTGGGAGGAGGGGGAGGGGGTGGCTGGGCAATGCGTGTGCGGCTTTATATACCTAGAGGGAAAGATTTGGGGCATAATATATATGTGCGTGAGAGAGAGCGAGTATAACGGGAGCACAAGAAAGTAGGTATAAACAACTATCCGGGTTCATCAAAACAACCATATACCCACATTCAAGCGCATTTTTCAGACGGGTAATGACTTACAGTTGTGCAGTTCAGGTGCATCAAAGCTGCTCGAGTGAGTCTGCGGCCTCGTCTGGGATCTCCTCTGATCCAGCCCATTCCTTGAACGACTCCTCTTCCCGTATCACAGGGCGTCCCAATCAAGTCAGATAAATGACTGCTCGCTGACAGAGCGCCACAGCACTGCAGGAGGCTATTCCTGCTTTCAGAAACAGACGGTGAAATGGAGCAGAGGCCTTAAGCAACGTTCCAGCTCGATACAGGTAAAGATCCATCCATGGCGTTTGCGACATAATGTCCATTTGTCCAGCTTTTGACTTTTCAGGTTATGGAGGCATAGTAAAATTATCTTTACAATTCACAAAGAATCACTTGTCCGTGTAAAGTCCTGTCCAACCTTTCAGCTTCAATCACATGAACAGTTCATATGCACAATATGCTAGAGCTGTTAAATGATTCATTGAGATTATGACTTCTAAGAGAAGATTAACAGTAAAGCCTAATTTTTAAATGAACGTGCTCAACCCGGTTCAGGAATATGATGCTCAGATTGTGTGGCTCTATTAAGTGCCAATTTTATGCATATGTTTTACTTTTTTTTTTTTCTCAATTAGGCTTATAATTACTTTTGCATCTTCGGGTGCATATGGTCAAAAATGTCTGAGTAAAATAGTTGTTTCGTCATATAAGTAATATTAATTTTTTTTTTTTTTAATTCCGGAAACACTTCAGAATAGGGGGTCAGAATAATACATTAGTTAAGCATTAATTAATGGTTAATTTGTTCACAATTAGTTGAGCAAAAACACACTAGTAATTAATGATTAATTTATTTTTTTATTTGATTAATATATTTATTTATTAAATTTATTATTAATTTATTTAATTCATTTTAAGGGCCCGAATTATGTATTAATTAAGCACAAATAAACTAGTAATTTATGATTAACAATTATGCATCAGTTAAGCATGAACACATGTTTAACTGTGACGAATCACCAGAAACCACCAGAAATCCATATGCGGCTTTATTGGAGTAGTCGTACAGGCAGAGGTCGGTAAACAGCAGACAGGAGTAACAGAGATAATCAGAGTTCGTAGTCAGTAAGCAGGCAGTAGAATCAAAATCCAATAAACAGTCCAAACAAACCAGAGAAGCAAACAGGAAAACGCTCAGAAATGATACCGGTGGCAATCAAGACTTCGCATCGAGCAAGTGTGCCATGGACGCTTAAATAGTCTGAAAAGTAGGTCAGAGAGCGGAACTGAACAAGGTACGTGGTAAAAAGAGGTCCGAGTGGAAACGCTAGTATTCGGGCGAAGGTTCCCGCTGCTGCGTTCCGGGGAGAGCCACGGAGGCGTGGCTTGTGACAGTTACAAAACACTTATATATCTCTCCTTTAGTTTTCAACTCTTCATTCATCAAATAATTCTGGAAAAACAATCAGCACAACTTTTTTCAACTGTTTGACAATAAGCAATTCTACTACAGCAGCAAATCGGCATATTAAAATGATTTCTGATGAACCATGGCACACTGAAGACAGGAATAAATTAGACATATATTCTTATAAAATATATAAGAAACAGTTTCAGTTTAACAATATTTCACAATATTACTGCAATTGATGATCCAAAACATGGAGCCTTGGTGAACATAAGACACTTATAAAAATAAAAACAACTTACCAGTCTTACCAACCCCAAACAGACAAAATATGGATTTTAATGGTACTTTAATGCTGTTTCCAAACTTGAGCCCAAGTTTCCCATGCACTTTTTAATATATGAAACTACATCTCACCTGGGGTAGCGATGAATAATGAAATCCAGAAGAGCATAGTAATCTTTCAGCTCTGTCACATTTTCCAGAAGTCTCTTCAGATGCTCTCCTACAGCCTCATGGTGGCAGGACACATAGGTTTCAAAAACATTAAAGTCTGCCGGATATGAGCTCAGAAGTTCAGTCTTCACTCTCTCCAAATCCTCCACCACAGCTTTACCCAGAAGCCCCAGATGTACTGCCAGCCAAGAAGTGTTCTGCTCGTGACTGTCTAGAGGAACTTTCTTCAGTGTATCCCGAACCCCGTTTAGTATCGCATCTTTCCATGCTTCCCTCCATCCATGCATCGCTCCCGGCTCTCCCTGTCTCTTTTCTTCCTCCAGGATAATGCATGACACATACACCAGCAGCTCTTTATTTTCTAAGGGAAGAGCGCTGGAGTTGCGTACAATGATAGACATTTTTTCCCTTAGTTTGTCACAGAGCAGCCCAAGGTCTTTCTCTTTTTTGGCTAGTTCAATGGGATAGTCTTCTTGATCCAGAGCTTGTTGCTCCTGCTTATACTCCTGACGTAGTGACAGTAGATTCACATAGCCCTCCTCCAAATGTACTGTCTCTAGCAGTTTGTCGATCTCCATCACTGCAGTAAAATAACAAAAAAGGGAAACAAAAAGCAAAATATTAGTATACAGAGAACCGCATGAGTTGTGTCCCAATACTTGAACCATAACACACTTGCGTCAATAACTATTATATTTCATGCCTCTGTCTAGATCACTACCTCATCAGGTTGTGTTTTCCAAAAACACTGTAAAATATGCTCTGTTTCCCTGACTAGCCACTAAAGTATTTCTGATGTTTCTGGATAATGTCCAGGGCCGGATTAACATGGCCAGGGTCCCTAGGCTACAGGTAGCTGTAGGCCCCCCCACCCCTAAAATTGACTGAAGGAGGATTTGCCTCACCCATTCAGCGTCAGCGTATTTAAATGTTTATTTTAATCCAATGGATATGTTTTTTCTTTCTTTTGACCAATTGGGGGCCCCCTGGGAGGCGTGGTAATGTCGGAATATGGGATGTTCTTTACAGAAAAATAGATACTGAACTTTGATTGCAAGTCCTCTTCATGACAGGTGTGCTAAAAAAGCAGCAATAGCACATAATCTTATCTATATTTTGAGATATGATCAAATATTATTGTGAAAAATAAAATAATGTAACAATAAATAAATAAAATATCTGATTTCTATTTCAATATATTTTAAACGTAACTCATTCCTGTAACATTAAAGTTGTCTTCAGTCTTCAGTGTCACAATCCTTCAGAAGTCCTTCTAATATGCGGTTTTCTGCTTAAGAAACATTTCTTCTTATTATCAACAATCCATTTTTTGTGGAATCTGATACAATTTTATTTATCTACTGTAACATTATAAAATGTAAATTTCTGACCTATTTAATGCTGAACAAACCTTTGAACGGTAGTGTATATGTGGATTATACTTTATGTAACCAATTTTATCCTGAACTTGATCTTTTTTGCATGCCTTTTTATGTCCATGAGATTCAAGCGATGGGCCCCAGCCCCCATACTGTGAAAAAGCCCTCATCATACGACTAAAAGCAAACTTTTTGATGTTGATGTTCAGCAAAGTAAATATAAATGTAGTAAAGTAAGTGACAAACATTTTACCCAGTCCAACTATATAAAACATTAATACAAAATATTTAACTGAAACAATGATGTTTACAACTTTACAACCTCCTAGAGATGAGATATGCACTCTCACACTCACCTGAAAGAGGCATATGTGGTATCTCTGGCAGAGTGTATGTGTTTCTGAGCTCCAACACTCTGTCTACGACCTCGGCCTGCTCTTCAGGTAAAGCCATGGCCTCAGTGACAGGTTCAAGAGGCTCTTGTTTGGATTTTTTAGTACCCAGACCCAAGCTCTGCCTGATCGATGCACTTCTCTTTGCCAGTGAACCTGTTATTTCAACTGCAGAATCTGAGAATACCATAAACAGTTACTGGAGATGATTCATCTCATTCTGTATAACATACAGCAGAGCAAATGCTCTTTAAAAAAAATCTAAATGACCATGTAATATGAAAGCTTTTATTAGTTTCCAGGGCCATTCTGTGTAAAATTAACCACATTTCAAAAATTTGAACATATGAACATGTATAGTTAGCCCCTAACAGTTACCCTAAGTAATCCATTGTTTTATGTTCACATATGACACATAATACAATGTCAACTGATCAACAGATTTTACTAACAGAACCACCAATTTTTATTTAAAAAATAACATTAGGATGCTGCAATCCTTCTGGTGTCATTTTTATCCTCTTGAAATTTGGCTCTGAATCTCAGTTGAAAATTTTGACCCCCCTCTACTTATTATTTTATTTTTATTTTTTTAATTATTTTATTAGAAATAACCATGTATTGTAGTCTGTGTTGTTTTGTTTTTATGTAGAGTATGTAAAATATGCAAAAGATTAAATCAAAATGCAGGTTTGAGTTATGAGCTACAACTTAAACTTCCAAACCTTCCGGCATTGTTTGCAGAATTTACTATTAACACATGATAGCATATCTAGAGGTGAATCTAATGACATGCAAACACCAGTCACCTGACATAGTTCTGGTAAGAGAAGGTTTTTCAGTTTTTGAAGTCTGGAGTGAAGGTTGTAAGGGAGATCCTCTGCTCAAACCTGAAGAAAGAAACATACAAGGAGCTTCAGCTGAATAAAAGTTTTATAAAATAATCTGTTGCACAAGAAATATAACCTTATTGTTGCAAATTCTCTGACGATCAGCTCAGAAAGATCTTTAAACTTCCTCAGACCTGCTCTCTTACCCATTTAGCTTGCAATCAGGAACCATAGCTCTTAGCTTGCAATCATTTAATCATAGAAAGAAATCTAATCTAATAGTTATATCTACACACCACCACAGTACTACATAGTACTGTGTACACAGTAAAGTGTGGTTTATATTCATATACATTTTTATTTATAAATCTGGACTAATGCCCTAGATGTCAAATTTTCAGTTGATTCAATAAAGTTGGCCATAGAATGCACTATTGTTGTACCAAATTCCATTCTACTCTTCCCTTTGTGTCACCTCTGTGCATCAAATGCAAGTCCAGTGAGGGTATACTGGCTTTATACGATGTGTGAAATTTTGGACAGAGGTGTTTGATTTCTACTCAAAGGTACTCAATATATTTTTCTTATGGCCCTCTTGTTGCAGTATTAGGCTGGGTCCATTCCCTAGAGATCTATAGTTTAAATCAGATCCAGACAAAATACAGTTTTGTTGATGTGGAGTTTTGAAACTTGTCAGATGTGTAATCAATGATCAAAGATATTGCACTTGGTTACTAACATAGACTCAGTTCCCTGAGATACAGGAATGAATACTGCATTGCTAGACGTTCACGGGGAAAACTACTTTTTCTCCAGTCACTGAAGCCTTTTTTTCAGTCATGCAGTAAAATAAAAACAAACCAAAAGCCACGTTTCCATTACCCTTCAAAGCAGAGCGAAACAAGCCTATGGCAGTGAAGCCTGACAGAGCCTGCTGGAATCTAGCTATATCAGCGGGCATTTCGCCATAGGATCCTCAGATAAATTCAACTGATACCGAGTTGTGCAGCATCACAGCACAGCCAGCAATGCAGTA
>JAUMHI010000030.1:138665-148828 GCA_032359435.1 Enteromius unitaeniatus
TTAGTCTGATTGTCTGAGTGTATTTAAGTGGTGTGCTTTTCTCTTGTGTTTGTGGGTCGTACGTGTGGAATGGCGATGTTAAAGATGTTCCTGGTTCCAGTGTTCTAGTTTGTTCAAGTACTTTGCTTCCTTTGGAATGAAAGTTTGTGTTTGCAAATGGATTCTCGCTCTGCCTGAGTTACACACCGAGAGCAGTGTGCAGCCAGTGCTGCGACCCCAGGGAGCAATTGAGGAAATGGTGCCTTGCTTCAGGGTCCCAACTCAGTCGTGGTATTGAAGGTGAAGAAAATACAGTATGTTTATGTTTACATATACAAGGAATCTTTTTTGTCACAGAGCTCTGCAGTGCAACAGAATGACAGTCACAAGACAAGACACAAATAATAAAAAGAATTATACACAAATATACAAAATAGTGTACAAAGTAGCGCAAAAACACAATAAATAATATAGACGTTTAAGTAAGAACAGGTGTGAAGTGTTTGTACATGTATGATGATATGTGCAAAAATGCCTGGGGCAAGAAACTCTTCCAGTGTCTGGTCGTTTTGGTGCAAATTGCTCTGTAGCTTCGACCAGATGGCAACAGATTAAAGAGCAAGTGTGCCGGGTGTGAAGGGTCCAGAGTATGTGCTTAAATGAATTGAGTGAGTCTGATGAGAAACACACATAAACTGTGCTGTAGTGGGACTCCTCAAGGACAGGATTGAGAAGCGCCAGGTTCAGAGGTCTCTCACAGAGACGTGCACCCGGACACCTCACAGGGCTATGACCTGCAAGTACTGCTTATGAAAATGCAAACACGTTTTCAATATGGCATACTGGTGGCATACCCTGACTGGAAACAATACATCTCTGACTGATTTAAGATGTTCATAATTTGTGGGCTATAATCAGTTTCTAAGCTGACGTTTTACCCTTAAAATTATGGTGGGGTTAAACTGATGGGGCATCTGATTCGCTCGACTCGGTGTGGTTTATAGGTTTTCAGCCGCACCTCCTGATTCCCTTTTGCTGGAGATCCGCTCAGAGCCGTTGAGGCAAGTTGCCAACCGATGAAGGATCTTCCTTCCAATTCACTTGTTATTGTGCTGTCCAGGTGACAAGTATACCTATAGAGTGAGTATTTATTTCAGGAATGTTTTCTTTCATTTTTCTGTCATGATGAATGTTTCTTTTATAAATCCATCGGCGAGGCTTTTAAACCATAAACAATATTTCTTGGGGCCAAAGATTCCTTGTGCAGCACTCTTGAGGAACCTTGAGATTTCCTGGCCGTGATTTAATGGCTCATAACTCTTGAAAGGCAATCCTTCTTCCTCTTCTTTTGCCTTCTCCTCTTTCAGCCACTATGCTCCCTTTAGCCCACTGGACGGCCAGCTAACCGAGAACAGTGGACTAAAATATTACCCACAATTCCCTGTTTCACAGCAGACCACATACAGGCTGATCTCATCAATGGTGTCATGTAGATTCAAATATATAATAAACTAAAATTCTACAAAAATATGTATATAAATAGCACTTTCACACATTGCATTTATTTTTTATTGATTGAGATTTATTGCCATTATAGTACATTGTAATTATTGTGCGTATCTAAACATATTGCACACACAAAATATAATTTTTATTAATTAAATGCTCATTGTCCAGTGTAGCACACTGTGGTATGGGGCACTTCTTTTCCCCCTTAATAACTTGTGTCACTAACCTGACAATGGCTAGAAAGAAGAAATATTTAATCCACTTACTGTTAAACTTCTTAAAACCAAACTTTAACCATCAGACTAATCCAAAAAAGGTAAAATAGCTACAAAGACACATATATGCATTAACACACACACCATAACACCATACAACACAAACACACACAAACAAAAACAAGCCCATTTAATGGCAGTTCAGATTGACAATAAATACACTGTGGTCAGTGACGTGTAAAAATCATTAGGCTGATATCACTAATTGTGTTTTCCTTTCTCTTTGCGCATAATCCTAAGCTTCTCACTGCAGTCTTCATTAATAATGCATAGATTAATTAACGCTTTCATAGGATTTCTGCACAGTGAACCGGCGAGATAAAAAGCATCCTATTTCTCATTGCTGGCCAATGTCTAGACCTCTTTTTTTCCTGTTCTCACCCTCTTAATTGTATGGTTTCCATGTATTGTCGATAGCAGGAATAATTTCACAATAGATCGAGCTTATTGATCCTCTCCGTCAATGTTATTTAATTTTTTTAAGGCGCTAATTGCCTCCAACAGTTAAATGCAAATTGCATTGTAACTTGTCTGGGTGTTCTCCAATAAAAACAGCCTCGAGAGGAAACATAAACACTGAATCATTACTTGAAGGTCAGAGTTTTATAGATCTTGTATTAAAGACACCAGGAAATACAAATGTCTGTTAATGCGTCTGTGTAGCCAGTTATTTTGGTGTGTTCCTCCCGTTGGCTCTCCTCAGGCTCTCATTGGCAGCATTTAGCCCTGCTTTAGCATGTGAATGTATGTCTGTGAGAGCAGGAACTCTGATTGGATGTTCACTAAAGGATTCAGTTGACAAGAATAAATCCAAAGGTGATGAGTCAAGATGGCGCAGACAGAAGGCTGGTCTAATTCTTACCTGAGCATTCCAATACGCAAATATTTTCATAACATCAGCTGATGTACTTACATTTAATACATGTTGTTATTGTGTACATACAGGTTTTTACATTGTAATTATATTTTAAAATACCTTTTCTACCCATACCACCAAATGGCAGCAAAAGTGTTTTGCAATATTATATGAACAATATGAAGTACATTGTACTTTTTGTTTTTTATGTTAGTACATAGAAGTTAAAGGCACTTAATATTAAGTGGGACCCCTAAACGTTCACAAATGAAACTTAGCACTAAGGTTTCCAACCACAGAGCTCCTGGAGATCACTAAAGCTACTTTAGGGAGATCGTAGAAGTTGTTATAGTTAATTTTATTAATAATCAACTTATCGTTTTTTAAATTATTACATATATTTGGGAGTTGTCAGTGTTTAATAAGATCCTTTAGAAAGTCTAAGTAAATGATTAACAAATTATTTAAATGTACATTAATAAATTGTATTATTTAGACACAATAATAGTTGTTCAGTGTGGCAAAAAAATTATAATAATAAAAAACATTTTGCCAATATATGGTGCCTATACAGTCCGCATATACAGTTGTCTTGTGTGTTGGGAATTAAAAACAAAAATTAATACCTTTCAGAGTGTTGAACTCTATTTACCATCCATTTTGTTTCTTAACAGTCATGAAACTGTAGTTGCGCATAACTTCATATAGTTACATATATTGTATTAACAGTATGTGACAAACACAATGCAACTTACAGTCTCAATGAGATGAGCCTCTCTCCAGCTATCTGAGAAACTGCACCTGTCACATAAACATGAAAACATGCAATATTTCAGTTGCTTATAAATGTCTTTACAGTGATTTTAAGGTGTAGTCAATTTTTTAATGGAACAATATGGAGAAACTTATCCTACTCTGATAAAGATTTCACTCTGATCTCTCCAAAGGTCTATACTTCTGTAAACTGTCACGTTAAAGTGTTTGCAAGCAATGGACAGATTGATAATTTTTTTTTAGCCAATCAGAGAGACAGTTACTCATTTTGCATGTTCTCAGTCAGCAGTCCATATACGGCAGAGAGTGTGAAAGATAGAGAATGACATTTTCATGAATTTGGAGGGTGCAAAATGTTCATGATTTCTCATCTGTCAACAATGGCTTACACAGCCAAACATCCTAACGGGAATACATCGGCAGAGGGAAAAAAGAGATCAAAAACTATGGCTGAGAGCCTCAAAGCATTTCAAACGAATGCTTTCTTTGCTTCGTCTTGACAGATAAATATTCTGCTATAGAAAGAGGTAGCGTGTCTAATTTGGTTTCTAACACTGGCAGGACCTCTAAAACGACTTACGTTGCTTATGATCCCTTCAGTGATTTAATAGGGCCTAAAACATATTTCTTTTATCATCTGACACACGTAGGGCATCACAATTAAGATGAAGTCTTGCAAGATCTTTGCAGCCTGGGACTCTCGGTGCTGTAACCCTGCGCGTTAAACACTCGTCTCTCACCTTCCTCTCTCTTTTTTTCTCCCCTATCAACCCCTCTAATGAACTGAAAGGTCAAAGCACTAATAAAACTATTAGCAGAAATGAAACTCCCCAATGTGTTAATGCACTTTTAATTCCTGTTAGCAAATTTCATCCCCCAGCAGTTTGCCTCACGCTAATGAGAAATAAAATAGCGTGTGCGCATGGGGAAAGGGATTTTCAGGCAGCGTTTGCGAGGGGACAGTCCGATAACTCTCCTGCCGGAGCGGGATGTTATTCATGGGCTGAGGCCTAGTTCCAGCCTCCTGATTCTGTCGGGTTAATTAAAGAGCACATCTCCATCTGTTCTCATTCAAACGGCCCATCTCTCTTCCTCAGACACCAGCCAGTATCTCCTGTTTTTATCGGTGCTCGGTTCTCATATAGCTCAAGCTACAGTATGTGGAGGTTTGTTTGAATGCCACTTGAATGTCTTTGTGTTATTGTGAGATTGGTCATTCCTGCATTTCCATTCCCCATCATATACATCTTCACTATATACAGATGGAAATTATAGTATTCAGATTTCTTTAACAATATCACAATGTAGCCCCGCACAAGATGTGGGGAAGCTGTCAAGTCAAGTTAAGACACTTTTATTTATATAGCGATTTTAACAATACAGATTGTAGCAAAACACTGAACATTATCAAGTAGAAGAACAGAGGGATGGTAATATATAATGACTAGATTTAAACTATTCATTTATCAAATGCAGAGATGGTCTCTGTAGTCAAGACGACGATAACCACTAGAAATTAGGTGTCCCCAACTAAGCAAGCCAGAGGCGACAGTGGCAAGGAACCAAAACCCCATCCATGTGAGAATAGGGGAAAAAAACCTTGGGAGAACCAGGCTTAGTTGGGGCCAGTTCTCCTCTGGCCGGACTCCCAGCACCTAATTTCCAGTTCAATTTTAAACACGTTAGATTGTGTAGAGGACTTATAGTGTGTTTGTGTGCATCTGGTTCCAGTGATCTGTCCACGGAGCTCATCTAGGTGTTCTTGTCTCTGATGAAGATCATCTCATTGTGCTGGTACACCATCTGATCTAGATAGGGACTGAGGAAGAGAATAAGAGGGAGACAGACTACTATTAGCGTAGATGCCATTCTTTTTACAATGTAAGGAGTACATTGTGTGTTAAGGGGAGTGTTCCCTGTTCCGGTTGATCTAATATGCAGCCTAACAATCCTTTAACGGATTTGATTAAATAGCTGTATATAATGTCCGCTATTTAAGGAACAGCCCATATGAAAAAAATAAAGGTTTTCAAACTGACTACAATTTTGTTTTGTTAAATAGAGATAAAATAACCAAATAAAATAATAACAACATTATAATATAAAATCATTAAATCGTTAGAAAAATAATTTAGACTACTTTTTAGAATTGTACTTTCTCATAATTTCTACTTCCTTTTACATAGATTTGAACTGTTTTGTTGAGCTGTAGTTTCACAGGATTGAACCAGAGCTCCTCAGCTCTGTTATTAATTAAGTTGCAAGCATTGCATTGTATTGATTGTGTCATGATTGCCCGCTGGAGTGCCCACAAGCCCCCCAGAGGGCACCCCATCAAGAACTGCACTATTACCACAGAAACATCTAGGTTACGAAAGTAACCCTCGTTCCCTGAGGGAGGGAACGGAGACGTAACATATGGGAAATCACATGAGAGACCAACCACCTTTGAGCTTTAAGAAAAGGCCAATGAACGTAGGCGTGCACAGATTGCATCCAGGTGCACCTCATCACTACGTGATTATAAGAGAGGGCATGGATGCAGTGCACCTGCGGGTTTTCGCTGAGGAGCCGAGCTGGCGTCAGTGTGACCCAGGGTCATGTCAAGAGGATGTAACATCTCTGTTCCCTCCTTCAGGGAACGAGGGTTACTTTCGTAACCTAGAAATTTCCCCTTCAGTTGAGTCACTCCGACGTTACATATGGTAACAGACCTGTGGAAAAGGCGGAGACCCCAGTGCCGACCGGCAAGCGTGCCAGAAGAGGAGTCTGCATGTAACCTTCCCAACGCTCTGGGGGCCAAATAGGAGGCCCCAGAGGGTTGCCAGTTGTTACTGAAGCAGTTGGTTGGGGACGCGGAGCACATGTTTTTTTTTCCTTTCTACATGTGGAATTTTTGGAACAATTCAGTATATCAATAAGATTATGGATATATATGAATGGAAACACGAAGGTGTTGGGTATCGCCCACCATGCAGGCCTACAGATATCTGCTTGCATGAGCCAACGCTTTGGAGGAAGCAACACTCCGTGTGGAGTGGGCTCTCAGTCTTAAGGGGCACGGCTCTCCCTGGTATAAATAAGCCAGGGAGATGGCATCAAACACCCAATGGGCCAACCTCTGTTTGAAGACAGCATTCCCTTTCTGCTGACCACCATAGCAAACAAAGGGCTGCTGGGAGCGTCTGAAGCTCCAAGTGCGGTCTACGTAGAGGCGCACTGCGTGTACAGGACACAACAACTATCAGGCCAAGTCTGCTTTTCTGCAGAGCTTGCAGGTTCACTTCCTGACCGCGGAAGGGCGTGGTAGGAACCTTGGGCACATAGACAGGCCGGGGTTTCAGGATAACGTGAGAATCAGCCGGACTAAACTCTAGTCACTCTTCGTCGGCAGAGAAGGCTTGTAGGTTCCCTACCCTCTTGATGGAGGCCAACGCAGTCAGAGTGCTGTTTTCAGTGTCAGATAATTTAGCTCGACTGACACAAGTGGCTCAAATGGTACCTGCCGCTCCAACTTCTCTTGCAGGAAAGAAAGCACTACTGCAATTGGGCATCTCTGTGGTAGAGCCCTGCATTTAGGCCCCGATGTTTCTATGGCCCTCGGGCCAGGCTTCGGGCCAATTTTGACGTCATAGTTCAGACGCGGGCCGAGTCTGTTTTAAGCTTCTCCTTGTTTTTATGTTTTAGACAGCCATCAATTAGTGATTAAAAGATTGCCATGCAACGCCGGTGAATAAAACACGAGACCGCGGTCCACAGCTAAAAGTGACTTCACAGTGTTTATTGTCCCTCCGCAGAGAGATAGAGAGAGAGTAGCCGTCAGCGCAGAAGAGTTCTGCGTTCAGATTCATGCAATAATCTTGCCGCAGTGACCCAGCAAAAGTCAAGTTAAGTCACTTTTATTTATATAGCGCTTTTAACAATACAGATTGTAGCAAAGCACTGAACATTATCAAATAGAAGAACAGAGTGATGGTAATGTATAATGACAAGATTAAATTTTATTTATCAAATGCAGAGACGGTCTCTGTAGTCAAGATGACGATAATCACTGGAAAAGTAATTATCATGAATGTGTAGGGGGAAAACAATTATTTTCTCATAAACAGGTGTTTTCTGAGTCTGTGTCGCAAAGATGAATTTTCTGATTCTCCATCTCCTCATAGCCTTTAAAGAGAAGTCATCTTTACCGATTATTAAAGATGTAAAAGAATTATTATTATTATTTTGATCTTTTTTTCATTAAGTGGTAATTTAAAGCTTTCTATAGATATATTTATCATGTCTTTTTCGATGAGTTTCGGTTCATTTTTTGTGAAACGCTTCTGTTCAAGACGAGAAGGCAGAGTGTGCTTGTTTTCCTTAAAATAACGTTTACTGTCAGTGCATACAAATAAAAGAAGACCCTTTACAGGTCTGAATGATTATACTGAATGAAAATTAAGGTGAAGGCTATAAAATCCAAGTGCTGGCTGGTGCCTCTATGTCCTGCAGGATGCGCTTTATAGCGTCACTCTCTGCACAATCCGTCGGGCTCGGGCTGATAATTCTGATAAGCTTTCGGACACACGTCTCGGTCCAGGGCCTGGCTTGGGCCTAAATTTGAGGCCCTTGCAGGGTTCTCTGTGGGTTCTCTCTTTCAGTCCGTAGGCCTGCCTCGTAGAGGGAGCTCTAAACTGAGTGATAGTGTCTATCACGGCCAAAGAGAGGCTGGAGAGGTCTGATGCATCACAGGAGTAGATGGCGGGCGGGTTGTGACATGTGGCGGGAACGTAGACCACCTTGTCGGTTGATGTGTGCTACGGCTGCAGTATTGTCCGTACAGACAAGCACATGCTTGTGGTGCAGCATCGGTCGGAAGCAACGCAGGGCCAGAAACACGGCTCACAACTCGAGGAAGTTGATGTCAAAGCAGTCGGACGTCTATCCAGGGACCCGAAGGACTCGATCATGTAACTAGTGCTGAAGCGGTCTCACATGAAGCAAGCCCAGAGGCATTACTGCAGCTGTTGCTGCCATATGCCCCAGGAGCCTCTGAAAAATTTTGAGAGGACCCGATGTCTTGTGCCTGAAGAGGTCCAGGCACTTCAGCATGGCCTGCACGTGCTTGTTGGTGAGGCGGGCAGTCATGTCAACCGAGTCCAGCTTCATGCCGAGAAAAGAGATCCTCTGCACCGAGTTTGCTCTTTTCTCGGTTGACCTGAAGGCCCAGATGGCTGAGGTGCCAAAGCACCAGGTCCCTGTGCATGCACAACAGATCTCTCGAGTTAGCTATGATGAGCCAGTCGTCAAGATAGTTGAGGATGCCATTACGGCTCTTACTCAGGCACCTCCTCCCGCGCCTCAAGCTACCGGCCTCATTGTGCTGCCGGAAAAGTACGACTTTGCTCCGGGAAAGTGCAGGGGATTCCTCATGCAATGTAATCTGTACATCTCCAGGCAGGCTGGCAGCTTTCCCGATGACGACAGCAAGGTGTCACTCATCTGCTCTTTGCTGGTCGAAAGGGCTTATGAGTGGGCCACTGCTCTCTGGGAGGGACAAGGTATGTCGTTCTTAAGCTACACCAAGTTCCTGCGCCAGTTTCGTGAGGTGTTCGATCACACCGCCGGGGGCCTAGATCCTAGCGAGGAGATACTCACCCTTAAACAAGGAACCAGCACGGCGGCAGATTTCACCCTCAAGTTCCGCACCATCGCTGCACAGACCGGCTGGCCTTGCGGAACCACTCAAAGCTCTCTACCAGAAGGCCCTGAGTTGGGAGTTGCAGTCCGAACTCGCCTGCCGTGATAACGGGAAGTCCTTCGAGCAACTCATGGAGCTAGCCATCCAGCTGGATAACCTGATTCGCTCAAGACGGGGCCGTTCTCTTCCTCCTGCTCGTCCGCCAGTCCCGACGTACAGCCACAGTGACCCAGAGGCCATACAAATAGGAAGGGCTCATCTCACCGATCAAGAAAGGGCCAAGAGGATTCGTGAGAACCTCTGTCTCTACTGCGGTCAACCCGGGCACGTCAGAGCTAACTGCCCAGTTCGGCCACCGCAACCACCAACCCCACGGGTGAGTCCCATCTCTCAAGAACACTCCCTCATCATACCAGTCACCATTATAGTCGGGGATCTTAAAATTACTACCACCGCCGTCAACCACGACCTAAAGGAAACTTTCAGTAAGATCCGGGCCACGCACTTACCCCCTCATCGCTCCACAGACTGTGCCATAGACCTCCTGCCCGGGTCTGCACCCCCCAAGGGCCGAGTGTTTCCCCTGTCTCAACCCGAGTCTGAGAGTATGAGGAAGTACATCGAGGAGGAACTCGAGAAGGGGTTCATACGACCGTCTACATCCCCCGCCTCGGCCGGGTTCTTCTTCGTCAAGAAGAAGGACGGGGGCCTGCGACCCTGCATAGACTACCGAGGCCTGAACGACATCACCATCAAATACCGCTACCCTCTGCCCCTGATCCCATCGCCCTGGAACAGCTCCGTAAGGCCCGGAACTTCACAAAGCTCGATCTTCGTAGCACCTATAACCTGATTAGGATACGTCAGGGGGACGAGTGGAAGACCGCCTTCTCGACGACGACCGGGCACTACGAGTATTTGGTAATGCCGTTTGGGTTATCCAACGGCCCCTCTGTCTTTCAGGCTCTCATCAATGATGTCTTCCGAGAGGAGCTCAATCGAACTGTAATTGTGTACATCGATGACATCCTGGTCTACTCAGAGACACTCCCTGAACATATTCAGCACGTCCGTCACGTATTGGGCC
>JAUMHI010000030.1:156108-167846 GCA_032359435.1 Enteromius unitaeniatus
GTATTTAAGCCGGTGTCTTTGAGTCTGTGTTATCCGTTGTTGAATGTACATGTCGCCGTTTTCGCTGTTATTTTGTGTGCGATGCTGCCTCGTCAGCTTTCTGTTTCCCCCGTGTGTTTAAATAAATATTTAAAGTACATTCCCGAGTCCTCCGCTCCTTTGCTCCGCTGAGAGCGCGCTCTCACACACACTGCAGCGAGCGCACACGTTACAGTTATAAAATTTATAAATAAAACACTGGGTGGATTGTTTAACATTATAGGATGGATGTGCACACGTTTCCAACACAAATTTATTTTCAAACTACTGTAATGTACTGTAAAGTACATTTTGCATTCGATGACCCCTTGAAATAAGTAAATGAGGACTGGAGCTTCCAAATTAAAATAAAAAAAAGTCAGAAGTATTTAACTCACTATGACTCATGAAGTATATTTTGTCTTCTGAAGACATGAGAGCTTTGTGTTAGAAACAGGGCAGAATTATTCACAGATAATCTTTCTTGTGATTTACTAAGCTGAAGTTCAATCAGTCCGACTCATGAACGAATAATTCAGATGGGTTTTATGAACTACACAAACTGATTCATTGAAAATAATTCCTTCACAAATCAGACACTGTTACTTCTCTCTTCTATCATTTGACTTCATTAGTGCGCAAATACTACTTTTGTGTTATTTGTTTGTTTATAAGGTCTTCATTAACATTCATTATATTGAAAAGATCAGTCAGGATTTTCCTCTGTAGAAATCTAATGATGTATATCTGCTGTGTGAAGAATAGAATACAAAGAGATCCATTCTTTTAAATTATAAATTTAACTATAAAATGACACTACTTTCTGTATATAAAACAAATGCTATCAGTACATAAAACAAGACAGATATGCCCAGAGGAACTGGCAGTCATCTTCAACTATCACATGATCTTCAACAACAACAACAAACCCAAGTGTCTCAAAATAAATACATGTAACATAGATCCTGTACTAAAACTTCATTGCAATAGAAGTAGTTTGATAAAAAGTAATCTGTTATTAGACAGACAGCAAGTGTTATAACTTGACCTTTGTCAAAAGTAACTGCATGTCAACTAATTCTCATTAATTCTCAACTACATGTCTACTAATGTAACTCTCAGAGTAGACTGGTAGGGAAGGTTTAGGATTAGTAGAATAAGTTGACACATACTTGTAAAGTTTCTGATAGTCAGTATAAAGTATGTTGTGAACTCATCAAAATAGTGTTAGAAGATATTATAGTTTTTTACAGATGCTAGGACACATTTCTCAATACTTAGGTCACTTTTGCAGAACTCTCCACACAGTGAGCACAACAGAAGTCTATGTGGGCTAAACGTTTTGGCACAAAATGCGTTCAATGACTACATCTCTCAAATTTCACGAATTCTTTTCTCACTCAGACACAAAAACTGCCAAAAATCTTTGTACGTACAGGACATTTTGCACATGCTTACATACTGTTTTCAAAACTGTTAAACTTATGTTCAAAACAATAACATAATGCAAAACTGAATAAGACAGCAAAATTCAACAGCAATATTGTATTGAAACATATTTTACATCTAAAAATGCAGTTTAACCAGCCACAGGTAATTCTCATTGTAGATGAACATCTACACAGGTGTTACTCTTTCAATTTCATTACAAAAGGAGACAACTGCTGAATAGGTTTGTATTGTTATGGACATGGACCCAGCCAGAAATAGAGAATTGACTGAAAGAGGAAGAAGAGTGGCTGGGAGGGGGCGAGGAATACATATGCGTGGTGCAAGAAGAATAAGAGGAAAACCAAGAGCTGTAGTCTCAGATGAGATCAGAGCTATTGTAATTGATCATGTAGTAAATCATGGTCGCTCAATGAGAAAGGCTGGTCAGAGAGTACAGCCAAATCTGCAACGCTCTACAGTGGCATCTATTGTTAGAGTTTTCAGGCAAACCAACAGGTATCGTGTATTCTGCAAGGGTGTTTGACTCAGTTGTACATTTCAGAAGTAAATAAACTTTTGTGTAATTGTTTTTGCATTTCAGCTTAGGACTCAACACTTACCTCACACAGGAGATATAAACAGATATTTGTCCTTGTTTATGCTACATGTTGTTAGTGTTTTTTAGGTCATTGTTTTGTGGGTGACAAAGTGTGTTTGTCGGCTGTCAACCTTTGCTAGTGTTCTAGAAGAATTAGTTTATTTGAGACCTGAATAAAGTGTTTTGGTAGTTGTAGTGCATTTTGAATGTGAAATGAACTGCTTTACCAAGCTGAAAGTGTTGACAGATATTAAACAGACAGTCTGCTAATGTACTACTAATACTGTAATGAGGGTTAGTTGACATAATTGAACAGTTAGTTAACAGTCAACAGCAGAGTTGACTATCAATTAAGTGTTAGAATTTGTTTCACATTGAGATCTCTGACTTCAAGTCGCAGATTTTGATTTCTCAGTTTTTTTTTAGAAGAAACATCTGAGAAACATGATTTTTTTTTTATTTCATTAGAACAGAGTGATTTTTAATATCTGTTAATGAAAAGAAGGTCTTTGCAACCAGAGACAAAAAAAAGATAGTTTGGACAATTGAGAAGACAAATGCCTTCCAGTTATAAAGATGGCTATCTCACAGCTATTTATTGCTAAAAAGTTTTTTGTGGCTCACTGATGATGACTTCCTGTCGGTGGAATAAACACTTCCTGAATAGGAATTCTTGTTTATCTGTGTGTGAGGTTGTTAGGTGGTTTTCATTTTACTGTAAGTGGCCTGTGAAGTGGACTTTGCTGGCTATTCAGTCAATATAAATGGGATTCCAGACTGACCATGTTCAGATCTGTGCACTGCATAAGACTAAAGAACATCAATATATCACTTTACAGAAAGTAGACAGAGAAATACATTCAGCATCACATCAACACTTTTGAAGATTTAATAAAATGGAGTTAGCATGTTGCTAGCCTGATCACACACAAATAAAAATTAAAATTGTGTTTTAACTGCACATCAAATGCTTTCAGTATTGTTAATTTCTTTTAGCTTGTCGACATCGTATTTGCTGAGCTGAGTTCATTGCCTTGTGAAAAATAAGTACACTTTAGGATACATTTTAGTATACTTATTACAAAAATAAAATACTTCCGAAGAATATACTTAAAAGATACTTAACTGGGTCAAAAATACTCATAAAGCACGTAAATAAATAGAATTTAAAGGCTGAAAATCTGATTTAAAATGTAAAGTAATTTTTTAAAGTGAACTTGAGTTTTCCTTCAGTCCAGCTTCTAACAAAAGTGCCATGCACTCGAATTGGGGGTGTCAGGGGCCCCTGTCCGATTATTTGAGGCTGGACGATTGGTTTCTGGGGAGGGAGCGCAGTACTCCTGCATTTCCCCCGGTGCCTTCGTTCCTGGTCAGGCGTGGCGGTCCCCCTTGCCTACACCCCGGCTCCTCACCCCTCACCACCCTCGATGGTGGGGCAGCCAAGGCTCCCAGGTTCCTGTCGCTTGCTGGATCAGCTTCGCATGCCTTCCAAAGTGTGGTCCGAGAGCAGTACCTATGACTGATCCTGGCGCAGATGGCAGACGTTGACAAAGCTTGCTTTCTTGACACTCCGATCTTCCAGGTCTGTCTATCCAGTGACACTGTTGAGGACTTAGCCCAGGAGTTCTTGCATCCTGCCACGGAGAGACTCCAGCCGGCCCCCGGGTACCCTGCCTCCACCTGCCCGTCGCCGAGGGTGTCCAAAACCTTAAACATTCAGCTGTATTACTTCCTCGACGAGGCGCCCCTTTGCAGGAATGCACTGGCACACAGCTGACCTCCAGTGCCAAAGTATGCCCAAGTATCGCAGGATGTCAAGATGCAGTGGAGGGTACAACCCAAGGTTCGTACCATGCCCTTCCATGATCAACCTGCAAGCTCTGCCCCAGGAGGAGGCAGACCTAGCCTTACAGTTGTTGTGTCCCATACACGCATTGTGCCTCTATGTAGACTGTATTTGGAGCTTCAGACGCTCCCAGCGGCACTTTTTCTGCTATGGTGGTCAGCAGAAAGGGAATGCTGTCTTCAAACAGATGTTGACCCATTGGGTGGTTGATGCCATATCCCTGGCTTATCTACACCAGGGAAAGCCGTGACCCTTAGGATTGAGAGCCCATTCCACACGGAGTGTTGCTTCCTCCTATGCCTTGGCTCATGTCGCCTCACAAGCAGATATCTGTAGGGCTGCAGGCTGGGCGACACCCAACACTTCTGCAAGGTTTTACGACCTCTGCGTAGAGGCTGTGTCCTCCCATGTCTTCACTGAAGACAGCAGGTGAGCGGGAGGGCAGCTGGTGTCGGTTTGCTGCCCCATTCCCAAAAGCAGGATCCGTGCGCTTTTCTCAGTTGTTCCCCTAATAGGCGAACCTGAGCCCTCCTGCACCTCCTGCACAGTCAAAACTAGAAGCGGAGTAGCTTCTGACTGTGCTCCTACTGGGTCTCCTCCTCAAGATTGTGGCCTTTTCCACAGGTCTGTTCATTACATGACATTAAAATCCCTTGGCACGACCCTGGGTCACGCTGACGCCGGGCTCAGCTCCTCAGCGAAAACCTGCAGGTGCACTGCATCTGCGCTCTCTTATACTCACGTAGTGATGAGGTGCACCAGGATGCAATCAATGCACGCCAATATTCATTGGCCTTATCTTAGAAGCTTAGAGGTGATTGGTCATGTGAGTTCCCAAATGTAACATCTCTGTTCCCTCCTTCAGGGAACGAGGGTTACCTTTGTAACCTAGACATTTCCTTTCATTTCATTACACATGTGGACAATGTGTATTAGAGAAAAACATTTATTTCATAATGATATTTCCCTCCATTTCACATTCCTATTATTCAATGAAAGTTTAGATTTTTTGTGAATTTTTTTAATAAAAGATCAAAAGGTTTAACAATGCAGATTAATTTTCACATTCTTCTTGGTCATATTTACCAAGGGTGCCAATATTTTTGGCCATGGCTGTACATAGGTAGCACATGTTTAAATTAATCATGTGTGTCTGTGTTTAGGAAAGTTTTAAAGAGAGAGCTTGGATGAGTGTTTATATTATCTATCTTCTACTATGCTGTCTCAGTTTTAGGTTTGGTTCTGGTTGAGTATTTTAAGCCAGTAGCTGTAATTGTGGTGTGTAATCATTGCTGTAATCAGGGGAAACATTTCAGCATGAGAAAATCCTTTTTGTAAATATTTATAGTAGTAATGATGTTTTAACTAAGACCAGATGTGTCGCAGATGGCTGCATTCAAATTAGGAAATATAATTTTTAATGAAAGATTTGTTTGTAATAAGGTCAAAGAGGAAAAAGTGTCCTGCAATGCTTCAAATAAAGAAACATGATCACTGCACATATGAAGCCGTGACCTACTGAGAGACAGAGACACTTCAATTTACATTAAAACAGACGCACAATTATGAGAGACAGAGACAGCTGTAGTTAATGACATCATCCAGACGTTTTGTTTTGTCTGCTACTGCATATTAGAAAGACATTGTCTACCCTTTACAGCCAACTGACACACAACTACATTATCATTCAGCCAGACTTGTCAGTGTTGTCTGAAGTGATATTTCATCCAATATCCAAGCTTAAAGGTGCCCTCATTTTATTTACTTAAAGAAACAAACCACACTGAATATGTAAAAAAGTTTGGGCAGAATATAAAGTGTTATATATGATTTTAAAAAATGTAATATTGATGTTGGTACTCCTGGCAGTTCTGAGAAGCTTTGGCTCACAGACAGAGGCTGCTCTTGATGGCAGTGAGACTGTATGCATGTGAAAGTCCTCTGATGGTAATGTGGATCATCGCACACAGGAAGTGAAGGAAATGCCATCTCTGCTGTCTTTTTTATACCAGTCTGTTTATTATTATTGATAAGGCTGGGTGTGGAGGGGGCTGTAAATGTAGGATGGGGAAAAAACACACTGACCATAAACACTGTGAGTCACATCAGTGTGTTTACAACTGTTACTGACAAAAAAATGTAACACTTTATTTGGATAGTCCATTTTAGATATTCTACTAACAGTAAGTATCAACTACATGTCAGCTAGCAGTCATTAGAGTATTAGTAGACTGTCTGCTTAATATTTTCTAACACTTCATACTCACAACATACTACATACTGACTATCAGAAACTTTACAAGTATATGTCAACTTATTCTACTAACCTTAAACCTAGTTGTCAACCTTATTTCATTCTGTTAGAAAAGCTTTTTCCACGCTAAACAATTAGTTTCATAACTCCTCAATATCTTAATGCCCAATATCTCTGTGTCCCTCAGTAAACACTCTCAGCGTCTCAGTTCAGAGCGCGGCAGTCTAGTGTGACATCACACTAGTTTCTCCACACACAAGCTTTGTTTGATCACACAGGTGTTTGTGTGAGACTGAAGAGGGTCTCAGCTGAACCTACACATAGACTTAATCCCATATCTGGGCCATTTCGGCGAAAGCCTAATCACTGTTATTATCTTGGCATGTTTTTAAAAGAGTGTAAAGCCAGATGAAGACATCTTTCACCTTCAGTGTGAGTGTGTGTTATGTAAGAGATGATGGCCATCATGGATTTATGAGGAGTTAAACAATAGCTATTTTGACTTACATAAGAGTCTTTTTGAAGTTTAGGAATGGTGGGATGCACACCTGTAGTCACAAAATGAGTGTGGCCTTTAAAATAAAGGTGGCTTGACATCTGTTTGTGCTTAAGGCTCTAAACTCTCACTTATGGCGCTTTTCCACTGCGTGGTACGGCAGTTTAGTACCGCTTTAGAGTGGGCGGTATTATTTATGTGTCGTTATAGTTGCGCTGCCTCTACTGCCGTGACATCATCGTAAACGCGCCACAAACAAACACACAACAATGGAGCATATCGACAAAACTGTGTTCTTCATTCTCGGCATGTGGGTGTTTTGGTAACAGTTCGGCTTGCTTGGTATTAAAAAAAGGAACAGGTACCAGGTACTGTTCCCAGTGGAAAACCCCCCAAAAGTGAGCTGTACTGAACCGTGCCATGCCGTACTATGTAGAGGAAAAGCGCCATTATAGACACACTGTAACAAAACAAAAAAAAAATAAAAAAATGTACAGTAGTTTTCAGATAAAAACAAATCTGGATTATTTTAGGTTTTATATCATTAAAGACAAATTACAGTATTCTTTCTTTTTTATACAGGAAAATTACTGTATTATTTTTACAGTATTATTTTTGTGTTATTTTAAATTATGGTCAAAACTCTGTAAAATAACACACAATATATCTGTAAATTAACTGTTTCACTGTTATTTTAAGTTTTATTTTATTAATGACAAATTACAGTATTTCTAATAAAAAAAGTAATTGGATTATTAATACAGTTTTTTAAATTAAGTTATTAAACGCTGCAAATACTACCCTGATCTATTTCCTCTAGGCACGTGTCTCTCGCGCATCACCGGGAACATGGCATGTCGTAATCTATGACGAAACCGATGATATCGCTGCAGTAAAACTTGTTGTAAAACTTGTTAACGGTACGTTTTGAAATTGGTTTACATTTTAATGGAAAGTATAATGGGGTCTACTGGTATGTGAAGTATTTGTGGGACATTAAATCCTATTGAAAAAAAGTGCCCAAAATACACCAAAAAGGGAATTTTGTAATGGTTTTACTGGAAAAGGTTAATGGTTCATAATGGAAACCATTCGAATTTCTGTGATGTTTTCTATTGGGCTTCTATTTTATTTTTTATCAGGGGGCTGATTTATTGATTAACTTAATTTTTAAATGATGTGCTTTTTCTCAGTGCAATAGCTGAACCTGAGTCCTCCCTGCCCTGCAGTTGGACCTAGAGCGGAGTAGCTCTGGCTGTGATACTCCGGTCTCCTTCATCCAGTAGGTTGTGGCTGCAAATCTCAATTTTCCACAGTCAGCCAGAAGACTGTGTTTCCCTTTAATTATATCCATAATCTTATCAATATATTGCATTTCTTTGTTTCCACATGCAGAAACTATGTGTTTAGTCTGTTTTAGGAAAAGATTACCCTGAATGATGACATCAGCTCATTCAACAGTAGCGAGGAACGAAACTAAAGTGACTAAACAACCTCTTCCTCAGCTCCTTTTCACCTCTCCATTCAATCACAAATCAGTGTTTCCTCTGCATACTGTATATCTTTTCCCGTTTGACCTCACTCCCTCATTTCATTCATTTTCTCTCGCCTCATCTGTTTTCTCCATCAGCTGAAGGGGGTTTCTTCTGTCCTCCAGAGATTGTCTGTTATTCCCATCAGCACAGCTTCGGTTTGACACGCAATGTTTTACTTTAACTTTCAACACTTAAACACTCTCCCAATATATTCTCTCACCAGGCTCTATACAAAAAGGCCATAATTCAAGCATCTTCCCTCTCTCTTGTGTTTGTCAGATATTAATAACTATGACAGCCATTATGATTGGATGTTGTGGTTGTTAGTGAAAATCTTTTTTGTTCTTATTTGACTCTTTTCACTTCATTCTAGTTAATTTACTAAATAAAATGCAAATGTGTCTTTACACCTGATTACTTAATCCAGTTTGCAAGTTTGCTTTATTAAAAGAAAAAGATTTGTTCCCTCAAATCACTGTAATGAGGACCTACTTTTACATCAAAGATCGTAGATTCACCTATTTTTATGCACATTTTGGAATATCGCATAAAAAAATGCTGGATGGAAACATCTAGATGTGCTTATTTATTTATGCAATGCCCCAGTTTTGTGCATAAGTTATATTCACATCTTTGGATGGAAAACATTATAGGACCATGGCTACTGTCCAAAACAGAAAAACAAACGCATGTAATATCATGGTACATGTTCTAACAACAGTGCACTTTTAAAAATGCTGAGTTAAGTACAACCCAGCTCTGGGTAAAATATGGACAAACCCAGAGATTGGGTTGTTTTGACCCAGTGGATGGGTTACTGCCCAGAAGATTGGGTTAAACATTTAACCCAGCTGTTGGTAGAAAACAACAAAGTCACTGACTTTGTCCATATTTTCCATACTCCATATTGTATAACCCAGAACGTTTTTTTTTAGTAACATTCCTTTAATATTTTGGCATTTTCTTTTACGACAGACTTCTTACAAACAAACCTCTGTGCCTCCCTCCAACTGACGAACGTGTGCAACTGCAAGCTTCAAATCTCTCTCCCTCCATCCATGCTTCTCTCTCTTTAACTGATCTGTGCATTCTCACCAGGTTTTGTGCTGGTAATCTCTAATATGTATGGCATCAGTTATTTGTGACCACCGGTAAGCAGCAAGAAATGTGATCAGATTCAAACTTTGGTTTGTGAAATGTCTCTCACTCTTCAGCTGATGCTGGCTCAGTGTGAAACTCTGAAATATTAAGGGTTGACTTACTGAACTTGGGGGAGAAATAGCTTAAAACCTTTAAAACTAATCTTAAAACCAAACTTTAAATGGTATTTTTTCCCTTTATTTACAATATGAACCAATTTTTCCTTTGAAGATGTCGACAGATTTAACTTCAGAATAAAGTGTAAAATTAAACCAAGAAGAAATATTCTTCCTTATACACACACAAATCTCCAAAAACTTCCATCATTTATCATGGCTTTCTCCTCTTCATTTCCTCCTGCAGTAGTGTGTGTGTGTGTGTGTGTGTGTGTGTCAGCATCCCCTGATAATAGAACTAGATCTTTTTAAACTGGGTGAGTGCATCACACACACTCAGGGACAGGTTGTCCCACAGCCCGCCCCAGATTAGACCAGAACTGCCGGTAGCGCTAAAGTTAGCGATGTAATTAGCACACAGGCTAATTAGCCCAGAGACATGCAGAACACACACACACACTTGACGACAGTGATGGGGGCAGCAGGAGCCATGATACACCACTTCCATGTGTTAAGCTGATATTTATAACATCATGAGTTATTACATGAATTATATATGATATTTAGCATAAAAAACACACTGGTGAAACAAAAACAGCATACAGTATACCTAGTTTTAGGTTTGAAGCTGGGATAATGGTTTAAGATAGTCCTTTGCTGGTTTATGATGGTCCTTTTGCTGGTTTATGCTGGTTTAAGCTGGTCCTTTCCTGGTTTAAGACGGTCCTTTTGCTGATTTATGCTGGTTTAAGATGGTCCTTTGCTGGTTTATGATGGTATTTTTGCTGGTTTATGCTGGTTTAAGCTGGTCCTTTGCTGGTTTAAGCTGGTCCTTTTGCTGATTTATGCTGGTCCTTTGCTGGTTTATGTTGGTCCCTTGCCAGTACATGACCAGCATAAACCAGCAAAAGGACCAGCATAAACCAGCTTAAACTAGCTTCAAAAACTTTAATGCTATAACTAGTATAGTGGAAGAGATGATTGGTAATGAAGGGGTGTAAGTCAATTGTTGTATAAAATGTCTTTTACAAAACTCAGTAGTTATGGACAAAGGTCCAGTAGCTTATATTTGGGCCATCTGCTGTCCTGCTCTGTAGATAATGAAAAAAAACAGTACCCCGTCCTCTACTGACCTCTCCATTTTCTCTCTTTTTGTCTTTTTGTCTTTTTGCAGGTTGTACTCTCATTTTTACACCTCCTGCATATTTAAATCGGACTGATACATGAGTTCATGTCTCTCTCTCATTCTCTCTCTATATGGAAACTAAAATGCCCACACTCCCGCATACTCTCTTAATGGTGTCACTTAGCCAAAACATATCCAACAGATGAAGGGAAGAGGAGAACGAATGAATCTCAACATCCCCGGTAAATGTGTGCGATGGTAATCAAGACCACAGCCAAAGAATGCAGAGGGAAAAAAAATCAAACAATTACCACTCTGTTGGTCAGTAGGAAACTGACTCAGGTGCAATCAGCCCTCATTCACACATTAAATAGAGCTCTTTGTGGGTTCACACACACATTATCGTGCAGTATCTCTCAGCATCTAAGTATCAAGTGAATGAATGCACCTCACACATTCTCGGAATCATTGTATGTTATATATAAAAGAGCACAATGGGAACACATTGAAGCATCGGGTAACAGCACTCCCTAATATGGAAAAATGCACACTTGATTGGCCTACAAGTATAATCAGCTCTGATCGCATGAGTGTTAAATTATGTACTGTACACTCTTCTTGGTCTTGAAGTTGATTTTCTTTAAGTTAAGCTTCTTTCACATTTGAACAAAAATATATTTTTTAATGAGGCCAGTGGATTCAGAATTTAATTGTAAATTTCATTTTAACTTAAATCCACTCTTTTTTTTTTTTTTAATTACCCCACGAAATAGGGCTGTACTGGGATGAGAAATCGTCCCTGGCATATTTTGGTCCAGCGGCCCACCACCATATATAGGCCTACCATATATATATATATATATAGCCTTTATATCCCCCAAAGAAAAGAAGCTAAAAAAAATAGTAAAAAAAAAAACTCTAGTGAAACACACATGCCTTTAATTTTCAAGCGATCCTAAAAAAACTATTAGTTGCTCCAGGTGTGTTTGATTAGAGTTGGAGCTAAACTTTGCAGGACAGTCGATCGCCAGGAGCAGGGTTGGGTACCCCTGGTGTACATATAGGCTACTTTAATTTACACTCAACAAAAATATAATATTTAGCACTTCTGCTTTGCTGAGATAATCCATCCCACCTCACAGGTGCCACATCAAGATGCTGATCTGACATCATGAGTA
>JAUMHI010000030.1:167946-199063 GCA_032359435.1 Enteromius unitaeniatus
CATTACATTTTACTTCTATTTAAAAAAATACCTATGTAGTTACATCTGTAATTAATTTCTGTAATTACATGTATAATAACACTGTTACGGATACACCTTAAACCTACCCATACCACCTGTCCCTAACCTTACCTGTATCCCTTCTCAATAGCAGCAAAACTAATTTTTAATACAATATGAAAAGGTCAGAATGTACCTGGAAATCAATTTAAGGTGGCAATTATGCACCCTTCATTGAAAAGATCATTTCTGTCAGAATATGAATCTTTTGTGAGTCAGTGGTCTATGAAAGGCCTAATGGAACCAGCACATAAACACACAAAACACTGTCTCATTAACATCTAATTCAATCCCTGACCTTTCTGTAGACAGACTGCAGCGCAGGGTCTAGCTCATCCTCCAGGTGAAAGAGAGGCGGTCTGCACGAGGACTCTTTGATTGGGTCAGGCAGAGCAATAATACGCCCATCATCTCCAAACCACTTCCTTCCCTGCAGAAATCACAAACTCACATTAAAACTTTTATAGAAGTTTTAATATAAAGTTTTCCCCAATCATGATTTCTTTACCCAGTTTCTTTAATTACCTCAGCCTGCTTCAGGATTCGGTTTTCCAAAATGTTCTGATTGGTAAGACAAACAGATGGCCTCTTCCCCACATATAACCCTTCCTCCTCCAGGTAACGGGGACGCACATTCTCTGGCAGCTTACTGGAGGAAGGAACTGTGTGGCAAATGTAAATCACTGATTACTTGACCTATAGGAAGGTTCAGATGAAGAACTGCATGAGTGTTGCTGCTCCTGTTTCTGTACCTGGCCTCATGCTGGGAACAAACAGTGTCTCTCGCTCCCTCTGCAGTCGCCTGCTGTAGCCTATATATTCTGCTCTCCTTACTTCCAGGAAGTCCTGTGCTGATTGGTCAATGATGAACAAATCCTCCTCTTCGTCTCTGACCAGGGGAGCATCTTCATCCTAAAGAGTGAATGCATTGCATCATGAATAAATGAATGAATGACAACCAGTTACAAAAATAGGGACACTTTACAATAAGCTCAGATTAGTTCATGTTAACTAATGCATTATTTTATTACTAAAAATACAGTTGTTACAGTATTTATTAGTCTTTGTAAACTTTAGTTGATAAAAACACAGATAATGTTATGTTTACAGATATTTATTATTTACGTTATTAGCAAATGTTGAAATTAACATTACCTAGGATTCAAGGTTTTATTTATTCATTCATTTTTCATATCAAATGCAGTTAACTAATATTAAAAAGTGAAACCTTACCGTAGAATGTATACACTTTTTAATCTAAAAACTTGAGAAAATATAAACTCAAAATCACCCTGGCTTCAGACTCTTCTCCTTCTTCACCCTCTTCCTCCCCTTCTTCTTCCTTCTCTTCATCTTCCTCTTCGCCTTCCTCTTCGGCTTCTCTTCTCCTGGAATGTCTTTTCTTACTCCGCTGTTGTTGTTGAGGCTCTGGGTCAAAATTGAAGGTGAAGAAATTGTACGCCTCTTCAGCGGTGGGCAAACCAGCCTCAGCCTGCTCATAAACGCACATCAGAAATTGAGGATTTCTCAATTCATTTAGTCAATTCTGTTCATTTATAATCCACCTAATAATACAAATGTTCAGTGTAAATTGCAAGCAAATGCAAATATTCTGAATGTACCATTTTATAATATATACCGTCCCCAGTTCGTTACTTTTTGAGGGTGCTTCTCATCCTCGCAGAAGAAACCCTTCTTACCCTTCTGTCTTTGGCTGCACGTCTAGCTGCATCACGAAACTTCAGCCTGGCAGCAAAGGATGAGTCTTCATCGGCCTGTAGCTCTGGATCCGTCTGAAGGAGGAAACCATGACAGAATGTTCAGACTTCTGCCAGCTAGAGGTGGTGTATTTTATCTTAATGAAAAAATGAGCTGTGTTTACAGTGTTTACTACTGTTCAAGAGGTAATTTATATATATATATATACTTTTTTTAAAGACTCACCAAGACTGATTTATTTCCATAAAAAATACAGTAAAAACTGTAAAATTATGAAATATTATCATAATTTTAAAAAGTTAGTTTTTAACTAATATATTTATACAAATATAATTTATTCCAGTGATGGAAAGCTGAATTTTCAACATCATTACTACAGTCTTCAGTGTCACATGATCCTTCAGAAATCATTTTAATGTAAGTTTGTTCTTATTATAATAAACTTTTGAAAACTGTTAACAGTTTTTACTTAAAATAGAACTATTTTGTAACATAGATGTCTTTACAGTCACTTTTGATCAATGTAATGTATCCTTGCTGAATTTCTTTTAAAACTTTTTAACCTTTGAACTGTAGTGCATACTACAATATTTAGTTTATGGTCTCAGGGCAACAACTGTACTATTGAATTCAGTAATTATAGACTGAGCCCTGCTTTAAATAAGATCACATCAGGACTGTTTACGTTTACATTCATTTACATGTTGGCAGTTTTCTTTGCAGTTTATCAGTGCTTACGTCTCTGTCGAATCTTGTGAGGGTGTCTCTGTCTCGCAGACTCTGGAGACGACTGGCAGGCTCAATGATGCTTTCCTGCTCTAGAAGACTAGCGGCTTTAGACTGAAGGGGTGACACAATTATAATTTAATTAGGTCATTTAGTATTCTACTAAAGTATTAGTATAGTATTCGACCTTTACCTTTGCTGCTCTCAGCTTCTCAGTCATGCGCTGTCTAATGGTGGTCTGTGATTGGCTGGATCCTGGCCTTATCACAGGACGAGGAGGAAGATCTAGAAAGATTGTGAGGATGAGAGTGTTGTACTCCCAAGATGTACAGTGACATTTTTACGGTCACAAACTATATAGACCGTCACGGCAGCCAGCTCCAGTGAAACTAAGGCTTTGTAATAATGTCTATAAACTGCATAATGTCCTAACCTCTCTGTGAGCGTGCTGGTGGGCTTTCTACATCATCTCCTCGGTCCTGCTCCTCTCTCATCTCCTGCACTGCTGTCACCTCCTCCTCATCTGGAGGACACTCCACCGCCATCTCTTTAAGCAGCTAGAACCCGGAGACAAAAGAAACCCAAGAGCGATGGAATAAAACTGCCACGAGGTCTGAGATGATTCATTAACAACCTTTAAGTGGACTGATATTTTGTAGCAATATTCACACTTTTGTACTTAATGGCTGTTTATTGGGTCTACCACACAAAAATGCTAAAGTAAATTCCCTAATTAAAATAAATGAATAATAATAATAGCAGCAATGGAAGAATAATAAAATTAACAACAGTAAGTCATATAAAGGGGTTTTTCTAACTCTAAAGTAAAGATGAATTACTGTCATCAACATCATAATGTCACAAAATCATGATAATATGTCAAAAAAGTCCTAAAGTAATGTTTTTATTGATGTAGTAATCGTTATTTTATAAAAAAGCAGAAATTCAAAATTAAAAATCAGTTCTGTATCATGGTAATAATATACTGTCTATCTATAAAGTTATCACAGTTCTGACCTTCTTCTTCTTTTTCATTCTTTTCGCCATCACTGAACGTCTGAGAGTCTCACCAGGGTCCTCTTCTCCACCTGGAAGCTCCTAATATAACATATTATGGAATATATATATATATATATATATATATATATATGATATAAAACTATATAGTCTTATTATTTATTTTTTCTAGTTTGTATGAGTTTCTGTTAATCCTGCCTTCAGTTTTTACATAAAAAAAAATACATGCAGTGTTTTTCACGCTTGTAAGTAGCAGTTTTTAAAGAAAGAGCATGCTTAGAAACAAAAAGTATGTCAAAGAATGTTCAAGAGAGTTCTGAAATCCAACATTGAAAGAATAGTTCAAATTTTGCTACTTAGCCTAATAAGATGACTAACATAGACTTTATCCTTAATATCTCATGAATAAATAAATGGATGCATGGATAGACAAATATTTGTTATTTTTTGACCGTATATTCCTTTAACTAAGAATTTGGACAGAAGAACTATAGAAGAAAAGTCTAGCAGAAATGTGTTAGTGCATTAGGGAAATTGCAAGGGTGAGAACAGCACCAACCTCCACCGCAGTGTGTTCATTCTCCTTAGACAGATCCCAGTCTGACGGAACCAAAGCCTACAGCAGATCGGCACAGACCTTACATACACAGCTTCATGCATACTCTAGCTCTATATCCCTACAGTTTGTCTTGTATAACAAACTCCTAGCACATCTAGCAACTTCACATGTGGAATAAACCAAATATGAATGTATATGTGTTCAGTCCAAAAGTGCAGCCCCTGGGTAACAGGTGATAAACAACAAACAGAGCAAACAGAAATATTATTGCTCCACAATAGTGCCTCACGGATACCTGTTTATCATCTCTGACTCTTCCTAAAGACTCCTGCAGTTCTCTCCTCTTCTTCCTTATCTTCTCTCGAACATCACTGAAGATAACAACAAATAAAAGTCTCAAAACAATCACAATGTACGTTTACATTCTTGAAATATGAAAACCAGAAAGATTACCTGGGCGATGACATTTTGGTGGCCATCAACACAGTTATTCATATGAGATATTTTCCCAAACTCATATCAGATTAAAGTCAGGCTTCACAGGGACTTGATGAAATTAATAAATTCGTGAAGGAGTGTCGTTTACTGACGGTATCTTCTGCAGCGGACATGCTTTATAAACACTATGTTAACTAAGTAACGTTAAATCCCTAATAACAGAACACTGTTAGTCTTTCGAGGCAGGACATAAACAAAACGAATGAACAAATTAGGCTTTGTAGATTTTAGCAGTGCAAACAACATTAATCCGAGCAGTTTTTCAATCTTTACACTGGTAGAGTTTTAGCGTCATGCGGCGCTTCGCTGCCTGGTAACGGATGTAAATAATCTGCAGCCGAACACAGAGTAGTTTACGTCCGGTCCGTCCCACTGATATCAGAGCGTTTTCATTGGCCCCCAATCCCGTCAATCATCTTAATCTGTAGACGTCAGCAGATTTGGATCCAATCTTGCGTAAACGTTTTTTATTTATTTTTGTCGTATATTTGTATCGTACAACGTTTACAATACTACCAAAATGACCTTTTATATAAAACCAAAAACACATGTTCATTTAATTAAAGTAATTTTACACCATTGAGGAGTGTTCATTAACAAACCGTGTGCTGCATTACTGTCTGATGCAAACTGCTTTTTATTACTACAATTATTTACATACATTTAATTACACCGTAATTATACATTTAATATAGGAAAATTATTATTTCGACCTTCTGAGTCTGAGTGATGATAGCTTAAACACAGCACAAGTGTTATATTTACAAAATACATCATAAAAGCGATTTTACTTCGGACCAGTTCCAATAACAAACCTTAAATCCTTTTTTGATTATTTACTGGATGATGGATTAGAAGATCACTAAAACCCTTGGGAACTATAATTGATGCTGCAATATGTAACAGGCCGTGGTTTAGTGGAAGAACAGTGACCTCATTCACTGTATTTTTGGAAACATCTTCATGTTTGCTTCAAAAAACAAATGTGTTCTGTAATAAAAAGCTGTTGAGTTGTTTTTAGTTGTTGTTTTTCCTAAGGAAAAGCAACCAAAGCATTGAGTACATTCTTTATTGATCTTGTTCAGATGGCTGTAATCAGAACTCAAAGAGGACATCTAAGCTTTGGTTTCCATATATTTGTCCCAAATGCAAAACCCTGTACTGCTGTTCCATTACTCATGTGAAGGCACTGATCGTCAGTTCAGTTTTCACTTTTCTATGCTCAGACAGAATCATCTGTCTTGCTGTAACAAACTTTAACTACTATACGCACTAACATACGCACTAACATGCACTTACAAGTGTACAAGTGCAGAATTACAGGGACATATTGGTCCAATCCTCTTATTTATTAAGCTTCTGAAATTAACCTTGAAACATACATCTGATTTTTCTTCTTCCAGTTTGATTTAAAAAATATATATTTTTAAAAAGTTCAAAATAATTCAAATAAATGTTATATTACTCTAAAAAATATCCACAGAGCTTTTGTTCAGGTCAAGGTCTCAGAACAGTCCAGATGGTTGAGCTGCTTTCTCTTGACAAACTCTCTAACGACAAATAAAAATGAATTCAAGAAGTGACTCATCAAAACAATAAAACCAAGGGAGTTTCTGTTCAAATCTTTGGATTCTTTGACATGAATACACACAGCAAATCAGTAATGTAGCATAAGCTGTCATGGCAAACGTGGTCTTTAATGATCAGCAACTTAAAAATATATACTCTTTGTAAAATACAATATAATATTTCACATGATTATAAATTATTTCTTTTCTCCTGTATCTTTAGTAAGTAAATATTTAAATGTAAAAAATGTAGTTACACAAACATTTTCCATGTACAGTCACATGAAATTTGTTAACCCCATGTGAATCCATGTGGAAATTCATGATCATAAAGCTTTCACATATTTACAAATTTCCCAAAAACACATACATGTGCAAAACACATATTTTATTTTAACATGTGATTGAACGTGTTATATTTACTTTTTTTCTGTAAGAGTAACTACTTTTTATTAATATGAAATATTCACTAAACAAAACCCACACTTAAAAAAAAATATATTTTTAAATGGGATTTTTAAGTCAGAATATGTTCTGGGTCATATACTGGTGTGTTCAATATATGGAAGAAGTGGAAAAACGTACTTCCAAATAAAACGCTAAAACTTTTTAAATCCTCAGTTGAAACCTTTAATCTTAAGGACCTGATGTATATAGGATTGTATATACAACAAAAAAGTATCCCCCTTTTATTTCTAAGATAGATATAATTAATCAAAAATAATTGAATGCAGGATTCTTAATACAAAAACGTTTTGTATTACTATTATTACTACTTGTTACTATATTACCTACAACAGTGTTTAAAACTGTGCCATTCATGGCATGAGATGCTGAAAACAGCACAACCCAACCCAAGATAGCACCATTAAATGATGTTGATGCAGCTGCTAGTAATCTTCCGCCAAAGTATCCATATAGTTTGTATCTGCATAAACTAAAAACCCAGAGAACAGACTATCAGCCCAGCCAGGGTCAGCAAACAGGCCATTCTGGTCCTTGTAGAAGATCTCCAGCCACACCTCATCCTCTGGGTTGAGAAAAATCACTGTAGAGCCAGACGCCACATCATGGTTTCCTGTGTTGGCATCAAAAGTCTTTATCCGGTACTGTCCGTTCTGAACCAAACCAATGGCCAGGTGCTTGTCTGCCAGGGTGATGTCATAAGAAAAGTAATATATCCCTGGGTAAGCACAGATGAATTTTCCGGTTTCTGGGTTGTAGTGGCCACCCTCATTAAACAGGACTTTGTTGAATTTGATAGGTGCTTTCTCAGTGGGGTAGCTGCTGGTGATGCCTACAGAGAAGGCGGATTTGGGAACCAAACTTCCACATCTGCAGATGCCTGGTTCCCCCCGAGGGCCTCGCTGGCCCTTGTCACCCTTTATACCGAGACGTCCCGGAGGACCAGGCAGCCCTAAATCTCCAGGATCACCTTCAGGTCCACGCTTTCCAATGAATCCTCTCTCTCCACGTTCCCCGAGCTTTCCAGTCGACCCGACTCTACCTCTGAGCCCTGAAACAAACACAAGACGCTGTTGATGTTAAGCCAAAATCCTTTCAAACAAAATTGTAATCACACTGGCCCAGTCTGAAATGATTTAGATCACATGATTTGCCATTATTAATAAAAACCATCGTACTCAGAATGTAACATATTTTGATGTGGATGTGGTTGGAAATGTTGAAATGCAGTGATGTTTATTTTTCTAAAAACCAGGACTATATATTTGTCATTCACATCACAAAAATGCCCTGAAGCAAATATGCGCAAACCCCGGTCTTGTAGAGAAACTTTCCTGCAGAGTGTAGCTCCATGACAGACCTGCCTGGAAGTTTCTAGTAACCCTGAAATCGAACATCCCACTTGGGAACTTACAACCCAAACTTAAAAACATTACACTTCAAGTCTATAAAATGATACCGTAATTTTTGCTTTTTGTTTTCAAAATGATCAGCAGCATTTTATATTAATTTTCTTAGTTTTCTGTTTGTTCCTTAATTCACCCAAAATGCTCTTGTTGTGTTATGGCAACATCATGAGGTCAATATGTTAACGTGACCTGTGATTGACTTGAATTCACTTAGGTTTGAAGTGAGACATTTCAACTTGCATGATTCAACTCATCAGCTCATTAGTAAAGACTTCAAGACCTCAAACGTATGTTTCACTTTGAAAATGTATAGTTTTCTCTAGAAGTGTTCTCTAGTGTTCTCTGGGGGTTTTCTAGTAACACTGGTAACCACTGACTCAAACAGACTGATCTTAGTTCAGCATTTGTTTAAAATATGGCAATATTTTCAATGTTGATTGGAAAATAGAATCTTAAGTAACAGGATAAGGTGAAATATCCTAGACGAGCCCTCAGTGATGGTATTTTTCTGTGCAATATGCATCTCATGAAGCTGAGACTCAAACTGTACCAAAAAGCAGGATGAAGAGAAGAACTTAGAACAGGGTTCCTCAAATACTGCCCTGGAGAGCCACTGCCCTTTAAAGCCCAAAGTATAGTATACTTTTGCAACGCTCCACACACTGTTCTTGTGACAGTTTTTGTCATCAGCAGGGTTCATGAATATCTCCGCACATCCCCAACATGCAGTCCAATTTTTCAGGATTTTTCACATCATCAGGGACTAGCTTTGCCTGAGAAACAGTTCAGTTGCTTAGGAAATTTCCTCTACCTGGTTCTCCTTTTTCTCCTTTCTCCCCCTTACGTCCTCCCCTTCCATCTCTTCCTGGGATTCCGACATGGCCATCCTCTCCATGAGGTCCAGGGGGTCCACTCTTTCCCGGGGCTCCTGGCAAACCTGGAATGCTGCAAATAAACTGAGGCAGGGCTCCTTTGGTCCTGGCCTCCAGCAGCTGAGCCATAATGCACTGAGAAAGACAGACCACACCCACAATCGTCCACATCCTTTGACCTAAGCACAAAAATGAAAGAGGGAGGAAACAGAAACAAAACAAATTGTAGTTTTTGGCTGAACTCTTCTTTAAAGGCAAAGTTGACCAAAAAAATGTAATTCTGTCATCATTTACTCACTTACGAGTAGTTCAAAATCTTAAATCTAATCAATTTTACATTCAAAAATCAAAATCAAAATCAAAATCAAAAATTACATTCAAAAATCAAAATCAAAATCTAATAATGCAGACCACGAAGAGGCTGGTACAAACTTTAAATATATATATATATATATAAATATATTCAGCAGAACTTCAGCAGAACAAAGAAATTCATACAGGTTTGGAACTACTTGAGGGTGAGTAAATGATGACAGCATTTCACTTTTTGTGTGAACTATTCCTTTAAGATCAGGACACACTTTGATTTGCCCAGTTTCTGTGGTGCATGTCACACCGCTCTGTCAGTGGCTTTTATCGGCTGTTCAGCTTTGTGAACCAGTGCATGAGAAGAAAAACCAAAGTGGCAAAAGCAAGAAACAGCAGCAGCCCACACAAAAGGCTCATGTCATTTTACATCTTCATCATTTCTGGGCGTTCCAATATGTGAACATTTTCATGGCCATCTGCATTTAAGTGAAGACAAGCTGATCAGGGTTATTTATATTCAACATGGTAAGGAAGTGCTGCTTTGTTTTTATCCATTTATCCGCAGTCTTAATCTAATGATAAATACAGACTACTGCCACCTGCTGGTACGGAGAGCTGTTTCAGCTTGGAAGGGAGCAGAACATACATGTGTTCAAGCACAAATTTTGGCCTAGACAGAGTCAGCTTTCATCCCTGTTTGCTCTATGATGTCAGTTTGGTGTGTCACAGGCTTTCAACAAGATTCATAGCAGCGTATTTGTACAAGGAATAAGTGTCTGTCTTTCAGAACGACAAACTGTTTCATATTAAGAGGAAGAGGATGTTTCTGTCTTTGAACTTCATAACAGACCATTTTATTGTTTAGACTGTTTGCTGACCACACATAAAAACTGATATTATTTGTAACGTATACAATAAATTACAAAGAAAAAAGCAAATCCAATATAAATCTTATAAATGTATATTTCAGATGTTAAAAAACGTAAACATTTACTAAAGATTTCAGATCAACAGGGAAACTTGCCCAGAGCCAAGTTTACATGCAGCACAACAGAAATGAAAACACAATACTGAGTCTCTTAAAAATGTAGAACTTGTCCAGTCTTGAAAAAATATTTGTAAAATAACGCATGCATTGTACTATACTTAAAACAAGACTGCACAGCTTCTCAGCATATGTTTTTAATATGAAAATAAGTACATGAGTAGTTTATTAGGATTACACATCTGACGTTATCCAAGTATTCTAAAAAGATCACATATCATGTCCTTAAGAATTCAGAGGTGCACTGGCATGCGATTACCTAAGCTGTGTGTGTTCATACATACACAAATATGCTGAACCCTTGCAGGACCCTTGACATCAGATCAGATCTTTCTGAATAATGATATGCTAATGAGTCTGATGCTCTGATCCAGCTCATTCCAGAGCTAAAACATCACTCAACTACATCAGAAAACAACATGAGTGTAAGACTTTGAAGATATTGGTTCTTGTACAAATGATAGTCATCTGTTGTTGTGTTAATACTGCCAAAATAAACTTTGTATTGTTTTTCAGTAAAATAAGCATCCTTAAAATAAAATGAATGTATGTATTGCAGTAAATGAAACTTTATATATATATATATATATATATATATATTAACATTTCTAAAGAATATATCATGAAGATGTTGTTTTTTCTACCCACTAGCATCTTTTATGCATAATAAGTACACCCACAGAGACAATGTTGTAAGGCTTTTTTGTCATATTTGGACAGATTTTGAGTCATGAAATTGTACTTTCATTATCTGAGTGAAAAAAAAAAAAAGCAAAAGACATCTGGAAATACACAGAAGAACAAACGAGCACATGTTGTCTGATGATTTGCCAACAAAGTTAGCACTCAAATTAAGCATTCTGAAAAACCATACAAGCAATACAGACCATGCAACTGTAGATTTGCATAAGCTGTGCTGCTCAGATACAGAGATAAGGTTTAAGTGAATCTCTATCAACAAAAAGTATCAGAAATCATCCCATCATTCAGGAATCTGTCCTTTACAAACTTTGTCCTTCATATCTTTATTGTCTGATGAGCCAAGCACAGCTGTGACACCAGATGACATCCGTAACTCATTTATACGCTCTTAAATCCGGTTTGTGATGGTGAATGCAATAAAACATCTGTGACATATAGCAGAAGTGTGAAACGATACTACCAAACATCCTCCTTGGAGAGACAAACACTGTTACCATGACAACTCTGTCCCATCACAAAACTTCAGTCTGTTAAGGCAAAATTCACTCCAAAAATTAAAACTCATCATTTACGAACTCTCACGTGCCTTCCTTTTGTGTAATGAAAATGCTATCATAATAGTGTTCCATATGACTTGCGGTGGACTATTCAAAGCCTTGATCTGTGTGAGAAACAGAACAAAATCTTGAATTGTTACCTTTACATTTTATTTACTTATTTTTATTTTATATTTTGGGTTTGAAACAACATGAGGGTGAGTAAATGATGAGGATTTTAATCTTTTCTTAACACATGAAAAAACAAGACCTAATTCTACCAACAAATAAAACTAAACACATAAATAAATATCTCTAATATCTTTGAAAAGCACAACAAATGGTTCTAAAAAAAAAGCTTTTATTAAAAGTTATCCCACAATCACAATATTCAAACACATATAGTATTAAACAGAACCTGTTTAATACATGTTCTAAGCAACAAAAAAATAGTGACTTGCCAGTTTCTGTCGCAGGATTGTTTTTGCGGCCCTGATTAATTATTTGCTTAGCTTGTTTGAATTCCTCAGTTTGAGCTTTGTCGTATTTTCTTGTCTTCAGATTTTTGTCTTTTACTTCTCTTCTTTTTTGCTTCCTGTACATCCATGTATAAGCTGAATGTCTGCAGCAGATACATATATGTCATAATCATCTCTCTCTCTGTACTCCTGTGACTCAGTCTGACTTCTCTTTATCTGTCGTCATGCTTCTGTCTGTCTCCTACCCTCTATCAGTCTCTCTAAATGAGTGCATTTCTGCAAGATGTTTGCAGTGTTCTTTCAGCATTCCTGATTTACTTGTGGAAAGAGTTTTTAACCACCCACTTGAAAGACACACCTCCAGCATTTCTCAGTGAGGTCACACTATAGCTACAGCAATCATACCCTAGACACATTATTTTCAAATAATTCTCATTCCATTCTTTTTACATTATATTCTATTTCATGATTTCCTCCACCATCAGCACATATCCACAGTCTCCACAGTCTGCAAGAACTTCCCTATTTACCTGCAAAACTGTGAAACTACCCTTGCACATGAACTAGAATAAAAAGTTGAATATTGAACTCATATATCAATACTCAAACTGCTCCGCCTGCTGGCTGATAGTGTTTCTTCTCAGAAACTCTGATTAATAACCGAAGCCAAAAATTGGCAGCTGTTGTCAGTGAGACCACGGTGGGATAATCTAAAATGAAAACAGAGGAAAACGTTATCACAACTCAGAACAACATTTTTTTCTATTCTTAAATCATAAATAATTATTTGATCTAACTTTAAAGTCTTCATTGCACAGCTGCTTTCCTGTAGCCCAAGACAGAGCAAATGAACACCTTTATCTTTTAGGTTGTTGTTGCTTAGGTTCAGCTCCTTCAGGTTTAAGTTTTGGCTATATAATATAAGAATTTTCATAACAAAATATATTTTCAGTTTTACACAAAGACTCAAACTGTAAATATGTAATAAATCAAGCACAATCTTAATTTCTCAAGTTTACAGGATGGCTCCTTCAGTGAGTTCATGAGCTGCTTCATCCCAGAATCCTGTGCATCTTTGGGTTAGAGACTCTTCCGTATGAGAGAACCAACTTTATTATTTTTTTTTTATTTGACTGGACCCGTAACCAGAAAAGTAATTTGTATTACCTTTAACAAAAACAGTAGTTACTTCTTGGTCATTTTCCACAGATAAGATCATTGCACACCTACCTCAGCTCTTCAAGGTTGCAGTTTGGGTTTGCAAGTAAATCAGAAAACATCCCAATTCCTAAATCCCAGAGTCTATTATAACTAAGGTCCAGTTTCTTAATTTGGCAGGGTTTTGAACTCAGAGCAGATGTAAGGAAAGCACAGGCCTCCTTTGTGATTCCACAGTTTGAAAGCCTATGGTAACAATGGATATTTGTTGAATGATGCAATTCCAGCAACATCAACTCTACTAGTTCTGGTTTAGCAGTTTGGAAAGTCATATAGTACTGAGCAGCATTGTACCATGTTACAAATTAATGTATCTTGTCTTTATTTCTGTATTTATTCACAGAGATATTAGTGGTGTAACGATAAATCAATCATCTAATGGATCGCAATTCTCTCTTGAATCTTTCAGTTCCTTACGCACTTACAACCACTTGAACTTAAAATAATCACTCATAAAGTTCAAAAAGTTTGAAGCTAATTTCAACAGTGTTCACAGTGGGTTGTTTATATTAAAAGGGCTTCATAAAAGCCAAGGTGCAAATACATTTATCCACACAGTTAAATGTACAAGTGGTCTTCTTTTTGAGCATTTGAGTGTGCAGTTAAAAACAAGCCTAGAGCATCATCTACTGTTGAACACTAACTTCAGAATCAATTCAAGAGAGAATCCCGATGCGTTTGGAAAAATCACACAATCAACCCATTAATCAATTTATCATTACACCCCTAAGGTATATAATGTCACACTTCTCTAATAAGTTTTGTCTGTGCAGCGTAAATCTGTGGCTGAATGTTCTGAAATGAAGTAAATTTCAACGGATTTCCCCACCATGTGTAAGGGGGCAATGAACACTGTATAGGGTCCATGTCAATTGGAACAAAGTTAATTCACATAGCTATAGAGGGGCGACTGGGATGGGGAACCACTGCTTTAGTGCATGACCAGATGGTCAGCCTGGCATGGATTAATTTGTCACAACCCAACCAAAGACAATTTGTGTGGCTTCAAATATGGATTACTGGGAGAAAGAATTTGGCTGAAGGATTTTGATCCCTAAACTAAGCCAATAACTACCATATCAATATTCGAAAAGCCAGTGAAAAAAATGAAAGACCTAAGGGTCTCCAGACCACAGTCAGGAACTAAACCCAAAAGCCAGGTTGCTGCCTCATTTCCATGTTATTGCAGCTCAGGTCCAGCTCCTTAAGATACGATGGGTTTGACCTAAGAGCAGCAACAAGAGCTGAACAGCTGTCTTTTCTCAGTCCACAAAACTCCAGCCTAGAAGAATACAATAAAGAGGAATAGCCATTTACCACCTGTGTTATGACATGTGTTAGAATCAAGATTTATTAAGATAGAGACAGAAATGTACTTTAGTGAGTCTAGTTTGCAATATGGGCTTCTTAGTCCAGTTCTCTCATAAAACATCTTATTATATCTTCAGAACCGCACCTTTATTTTGAAACAAAACACTTGATGGTACCTACACGGCAGTATGACTGGCTTTAATAACAGGTTGAAGCTTGAAAAGACACTCATCTGATTTGAAGAATTTCTTCAAGTCAAAAACATCCAGTCCCTCGTCACTGGTCAGCAGCACATAAACCAGAGCTGACCACTGCGCATTTGAAAGCACCTTCATTGAAAGTGTTCCAGAGTGAAGGTACATTTGTATTTCCTTGACAAGAGAGTGGTCGTGGAGTTCATTGAGAAATAGATTGATGGATCTCTCGGGACTAAGACCTATCCCAAGCCATTCTTTTATGTATGTGACTGTGTTGTCATTGCTGGTTGTGATGTGTCCTATTTGAATAGAAAAGTGGTGAAACAAGGTATCACTATGCTTCTGTGAAAGGCCAAAGAGGAAGCAGAGAAAAAGTGCCCATTTCTTGACTTTAAAGCCTGATTTACAGCACTCTTGTGTAGGTCCAACATAGATGAATCCATACAGAACTCTCCAAAGTCTGTTTCTTGAAATGGTATCTTAAATTCATCACTACTGGGCTTTTGAGTTGTAAACCAGTGAATGTGAACAAACAAAGCTGCAAGATACTCTTGGAAATTCAAGACAAAACTAAAGACCTTCTTTTGGTACAGGCCAAACTCCTCTCGGAAGATCTGGGTGCAAAGTCCTGAATATAGTGATGCATCCTTGACATCAATGCCACACTCCATCAGGTCTCCTTCATAGAAGATCACAAATCCTTTCGGTAGCTGATGGAAAGCCAGTTTTCCAAGTGACAGGATGTTGTGTGGATCCAAGTGATGTAGTTCCTTGTACTTATCGTTCATCTGTAATGTCTGGAAGATCAGGAAGTGTGTGTACATTTGAGTTAGAGACTTAGGGATCTGATAACTCTCTTTGTCACTCATCATCTTCTCTAGAACAGTGGCTGAGATCCAGCAGAAGACTGGGATGCGACACATGATGTAGAGGCTCCTTGATAATTTCATGTGTGAGATGATTCTTCTGGCCAGACTCTGATCAAATATTTTCTTCCTGAAATACTCATCCTTCTGAGGGTCATTGAACCCTCTTACCACTGTGATCTGGTCAACACACTCAGGAGGGATCTGACTGGCTGCTGCTGGTCGAGACATGATCCAAAGGAGAGCAGAAGGAAGAAGATTCCCCTTGATGATATTAGTCAGCAGCACATCCACAGAGGTTGGTTCTGTTATATCAGAGCACCTTTTATTGTTCCTGAAATCAAGAGGTAGTCTACACTCATCCAAACCATCAAACATGAATATGACGTTGTAGTTAGTTCAAAGTTTGAAAGTTTGAGTCCCTCAACTTCTCTGAAGAGCAAATGCACAAGTTGCTCTAGTGTGTACTGCCTTTTGTCAATCAAATTCAGCTCTCGAAAAAGCAAGGGAAACACAAAATGAACATCTTGGTTGGCTTTTCCTTCTGCACAGACACTGTTTTTCCAATGCCAGCGACTTCTTTGGTCAGCACCATTCTGATGGGTTTATTTTGTCCAGGTAAGGTTTTAAATATGTCATTGGATTTGACTGGTGTTTCCTGTGTCTCTGGCATCCAAGATTCTGTCTCAATCTGTCTCACTTCATGCTCATTATTGACTTCTCCGATCCCTCCTTCTGTGATGAAGAGCTCTGTGTAAATCTTGTTGAGAAGGGATGGATTTCCTTGCTTTGCAATACCTTCAAATATACACTGGCTCCTGTTCTTCAAATTGTTTTTAAGCTTTTGCTGACAAGCATCAATTTCATAAACTATATAAGAAAAAAGAAACAATTTGTTACTCAAAAAAACTTCTTACACTGCAAAAAAAATGCTTTCTAAGACTAGATTTTTTTGTCTCGTTTTCAGCCAAAATATCTTAGAATTCTGAAATCAAGAAGATTTTCTAGTCAAAACAAGCTAAAGTAAGAAACTTTTGCTTAGAACAAGCAAAATAATCTGCCAACGAGGTAAGCAAATTCTTATTTTCAAGAGAAAACAACATAATTTTGCTTACCCCATTGGCAGATTATTTTGCTTGTTTCTGTTACGAGGCTGAGAGACAACGAGGCGTGCAAATTCAAATGCAGAGTGGGTCATCACCGGCAGACAATTATGGAAGAGGCAAAACAAGAGAGTAGTCAGAGTCCAGACGTGAGTCGAAAACGAACAGCGAACTGAGTCCAAAGGGAGAGGCAAAAACAATAGTCCAAATGAGAGCAGGTGTCAGAACACAGGGAAACCAGAACACGAAAGAACACAAATGAAAATACAGGACAGGTTGACAGTGCAATGGACCATTGAGACAGACAAAACACGTTGGGTTTTTATACAAGTAAATCTAGGTCAGTGGGAGGAGCCAACAATGAAGTGCCATGACAACTGACGAGCGGGGTGGAGACATGAGTTCATGGCAATGAGTCTATATCAACAAACATAAAACACACATAGTCTGCTGGGCGCTGGAGTGCCATCCAGTGGTCTAAGCTGGCACCTACAGCTGACCATGACAGTTTTAAGTAAAAACTCATTTAAGTTTTGCTTGTTTTTTTCTGAAAACAAGACTGTAATTGTTTCTTGTCTAGAAAATCCTTCTTGATTTGAGAATTTTTAGATGTTTTGGCTGGAAATAAAACTAAAAATCTAGTCTTAGAAAGCATTTTTTGCAGTATAAAAAATACTTAAAAATCTTTTCAAAATACTTTAAAATACTAAAAAAATCACTTTTAGACAATCAAATATATTTCAGTATATCTTAAGTTGGACTTCAGCTTTACTTCTGCACAATCAGTTTTTTCAATAAGTATATCAGTCTAGTATACCAAAAGTAAAATTTCAGGGCATATTTACTGAGTATAAAAATAGGCATTAATATAAATATTAGCACCTTGATATTATACCAAGAATAAAATACATGTATTTCAAATTCATTATAGTGCAGTTATTTTTCACCAGGGTATGTTCTGCCCATGCAGAACCTGAGTTTGACAAGTTCCCTCTAACCATAATACTACATTGAATACACATACTTACATTGAACTAGTTTGTGAAAGAGGCTATGCTCCTTCATACACTTCAAAATATGCAATGTGATTTTTACTTTGGCTTCAAGAGCACATTTGTCTTCATCTGGTGGACTCTCTGTACAATCTGAGATCAGGGTTCAAAACGCTGTTGATTTTTCTCAGTTCCTTTTTTACAAAAGTGATCACATTGCATTGAAGTTGCTAAGGCAAAAAGGAGAATTTGCATTGAATCTTTTAATCTTTCATATGTAAAAAAATAAATAAATAAATAAAAGCTAACCTGCAAAATAGCAGCAATAGCCATTTGTGTCTTTGGGGTTGATTGGTGGTGCAATTATGTGGGTTGATCTCTGCATTCAGAATAAAGTATTTAAATTAATTATTAATAAAAAACAGGATTAAGAATTTATAAGTGCTCTTAAAAATCAGGCAAAATCAGTGCAAACAAATCCCTACATACTGTTGTTGGATGGGAGAATCAACCATATGGAGATTAGTTGGTGGCTCCATTGACCAGTTGCTCTGAACAGACACATGGGTGTGGGCAAACGAACTGAGCCAATCTCCTGGCAGACTATGACACAACAGAACATTCAGTAATTTATTAGCTGTACAGTAATTTATACAGTACAGTCATACAGTAATTTATTATTAAGTGCCTAATTCATAAATAAGGTGAAAAGTCATACTGTTTAAAATTATGTGCAGCTTAATTGGTATGGCATTTCACAAATAACACAAATTCATTGGATTAATACTGAAAAAATTCGTTGGATTAATACTGAAAAAATTGAATGACTAAAGTTCACTTGGTATCACTTGGTAATCATACTCAAAGAAGAATCATAGAAATAATTCTGTATTAAATTATCTTGACTAAAATGGGTGAAATGCATGAATGTTGGTTTATGTTGTCAGTGGTTCCACTTTTCTGAATAAATGTGTATTACTTTTGATTTTCCTCCTGGAATTTAACGGGAGTATCCATTGATGCAGTACTCTTCATAGAAACATGACTAAACACTGGAGAAGAAGCTCTCTTCTGCTGATGAACTTCAACACTACAAAAAAGTCAATATCATGAAATACAAAAAAACCTTTTGAAACATTATACTATTCAAATTAATGTGAAACTACCTTTCAGCTTGATTGAACATTTGTTGTTCAGTAGAAGAATAGCCACCTCTGTTTTTGTCCTTATGGCTGGATGTGACATTATCTTTGGTTTTACTTGACAACATGGCAATGTTTTTCCAGACGCCTTAACTCATAAGAACCCACGGGTGTCACAAACACAGGTGATTATCTGGAAAGGTCCTTTTAAAGCATTATTCCTCACTTTCAACTCAAGAAGTCCCTAAGTGACGTATAATCAACACCCAGGTTCAGTCATGTTACAATGTTTGCAGTTTTATTGTCATGACAACATTTCCAAAAGGGTGGTCTGTCTGGGTAGCACCTTGCAGTATAAGCAAAAATGTTTTTGTTGCAAAGGTTCAACCCATAAAACAATTCTAAAGTTTTAATAACATATCCTAGATTACACTTTGTTTGTAATACATTTCTTGAACAAAATTATATAAAACAAGTTACAAAGATATTGTGGTGACATATGTCACATGAGGCTTTTAACATTATAACAGTAGGTGTAATATTGATGTGACGTATTTGTGACATTAATAAAAATGGTAAATTGTATTAAAAAAACAACTGCAAAAACATGTTATAAGTGGTCTATTTGGTCTGTGTTCTGGTCTTCCCTATAATTTTCCTTCAAGGAGAAATTGGTCGGGTTCTTATGATGTTATCTTCACGTCATGTTATTTTCTTAGAGGACTTGACCTTTATTCATCTGAGCTGGTCATTTAGCAACTTCTGAAAGGTTCTCATGTTACATTTGAATGATTTATCTTTAAAACAAACACACATACACAGAGTTTCCACAACTTTCCATTTCCTTAGCTATTTTAAAACGCTGAAAACAAATGTTGAAAACAAAATATGCACGTAAGGTTTTTAGCTTGTTCCAGTCAATGCTTATAAACAACACCATTAACCACAGTTTTACTTTCCTTTCTCTTTCAGGTTAAGCAACCTTGCTAAGGCGGGGCCAGGCACAATGTCAGGTGGCTCGATTCATCCAGATTAACATTACCATTTAGTAACAGTTATATGTATATTTATATATTAAGTGGGTACGGAAAGTATTCAGGCCCCCTTCAATTTTTATAATAGATTCATTAAAAAAGAAAAACTCAAATATATCACATAGTCCTAAGTATTCAGACCCTTTGCTGTGACACTCATATATTTAACTGAGGTGCTGTCCATTTCTTCTGATCATCCTTGACATGGTTCTACACCATCATTTGAGTTCAGCTGTATTTCACTATACTGATTGGACTCGATTAGAAAAGCCATAAGACCTTGCTGCTCACAATCCATGTCAGAGCAAATGAGAATCATGAGGTCAAAGGAACTGTCTGAAGAGAATTATTGCAAGACACAAACCTGTCCCAGTTTACAAAAGATTTCTGCTGCACTTAAGGTTCCTAAGAGCACAGTAGCCTTCATAATCCTTAAATGAAAGACATTTGGGATGACCAGAACCCTTCCTAGAGCTGGCTGTCTGGCCAAACTGAGCTATAGAGGGGGAAGAGCCTTGGTAAGAGAGGTAAAGAAGAACGTCTCGGTTACATATTGTATAACAGAGACGTCACATCGGTAACCGATGTATAGGAATCTCGCTTCGAGATGTCCAATCTACTTTGCGTGTATTAAAACACGCCAAAGAAATTGGCATACGCTGATTAACATCCAGCGCGAGTATAATTAGGCAGCGGCTTAAGTATTCATTATTTCTTCGCTGAGGAGCCGTTGGTGAACACTACCAAAACACCATGGAAGCTGCCCCTTCCAGCATCGTGTGGGAGCCTCCCAAACCTCCAGTGTTTGGCCTCTAGGCTGGGACTCGGACCACAGGAAACCAGTACTGCACTACCTCAGTGACTGTAGCACTGGGACGTCTAGGAAGATGTACAGAAGTCACATATCACGAACTTTCAATGCACATGGAATATTGGAGGTGATTGAACCCTCATAAGGGTGAACCTGGGCTACCTGTGTGAGGTGAGAACACGGGAGGCAACCGCACAAGCTATAAAATCTAGTGAACGTGTTAGGGGTCACCCAACCCGCAGCTCAGCAAATATCTGCAATCAAGGCGCCACGTGCCAACGCCCAGGACGAAGCTACACTTCTTGTTGAGTGAGCACGTACACTGAGGGGGCATTACACGGAGGATTTAACCTTCTGTCCCTCCTAAGGAACTTGATGGAACACGTTGAGAGGAACACTGCTGGACGAACAGGTTCCACTTCAATGCGTAGGCAGCTCTTGTAGAAGGCGTTCTCACAGAAGAAATAGTGTCAACTACTGCTTGGGGTCGGTCACCTAGAACATCCACATCCAGGGACCAGGCATGGAGTTTCCAGAGGTCTGGACGCAGACGCCACAAGGTCCCCCTGTCTCTGAGTCAGTAGATCCTCAGATTCCTCAGAGGAATCGGCCAAGGATGGGCTGTCGCAAGCAGCATGAGTTTGGGGAACCAGGTCCTGGTGGGCTAATAGGGGGCTACCAGCAGGACCTGCTCCTTGTCCTCCCTGACCTTGCACAGGAACTGTGCTAGAAGGCTTACTGGGGGAAACACATATTTGCGTAGGCCCCCTCGACAAGCTGTGTGCCAGGGCGTCCCTGCCGAGGGTTCCTTCGGACAGGGTGTAAAACACCTGGCAATGAGAGGTCTCTGGAGAGGCAAACAGGTCTACCTGAGCAGCTCCGAACATCTCCCAAATCAGCTGGACCATGTGGGGATGGAGACTCAATTATCCAGGAAGTACAGCTCGTCCGCTGTCTGGTTGTAACAACCCGGGATGTGAATGGCACAAAGTGACCCCAGATGCTTCCAACTCCATAGGAGGAGTGCTGCAGGACCACAGTTTTAGTACCACAGTTCTAGGACCCTAGTTTTTTGTGACAGGCCATCTCATTTGTACATAGTATCAAGATTTTTTTATGCAATTTTTTATACAATTTTTTTTTTTATGCGATTCAAAATGCATCAGATGTTAATTACAAAGTGTGCAATACCTGCGTTGAGTTACAATTTAAACAAATTGTAATTATAAATGAAAAAAAAAAATTATATACATTTTTAAACAATGAAAAAGTTGATAAACTTCAAAATCTTGGTTTCTTGAAATATGCTGTATATTGATTAACCTACCTAAATTTAACTAATAATGCAATCACCATATGCAATCACTAAATTACAGCCAGATACTAAGAGACAAGACAAGACTCAAGTATGATTTAAGAATGTATATTTCCTAAAAGGAGAGCCTCCTTTTCCATCAGCAGTTGCATGGACAGAATGGCTCTTTGCTTCAACTTCTGAGAGAGAAAAAGAGAGAGAGAGAGAGAGAGAGAGAGAGAGAGAGAGAAATGACTAATAATTGTTAAGCATGTTCAGCTATAACATATATGTCGGGCTTAACACTTATGCAATGTTGAGTTGTAGAAAGAAAGAGAGCCAAATGATGTGACATGTGACTCTTGTTTGTCAATCTTTCTGTAAAATTCTTCCACTTCACTGAAATAGTTATCAGAGACAAATCACAGTTGTGTTAACAAAAATACCAGAAACAAAAGGGTGCAATATGCATTGTGCAAAAATAATTCATATTCTACTCCGATCTGTAGTTATAATCTGGACCAAAAAGGAAGATCTTCTCAGCCTCCTGCAACGAGACATTCTGTCGAACAGCCAGTGCATTTATAATGGCCTATGAAAAACATTAATATAAATATACTATTAAACCAAATGGGTTGTGATCTTGCTTAACTTTGTTAAATGGGAAAAAGCTGTACTACAGAACGGGCAGTGAAAGTCCTTGCAGCATGTGGTGCATCTTTTTTTAGTTTGGGCAAGGATCTCCCTTTTTGGATTGTTATATGCCTCTTAAAAAAGAAAGAATTGTTCAATTATTTTGAGATCATTTGAAGGAAAATATCCCTAGTGCATTTTTTAATCATCTGTCCTACAATGAATCTTACCAAATCCATAATATCACTTCATACAGAACATGACAGAAACTAATACATGATAACCATCTGCCTGCAGATTAGGCTAAACAGTAATAATCTATTAAAATGCCAATGCCAAAATTACAGGCTGGTAACACATATAATGTAGTGCGACCAGGCAGTCAGCACAGTTTCATTTTTAAATATTTAATACTTAAGTAATATGGTAAAACAATGAGTATTAAGCAATTTTCCTACTAATACAGTAAGCTGAAGGTAAATATTACAACTCACTTCAGCATGTTTTTATCATCTTATTTTTAATTAACTTGACGGTTAGATTTATTATTGTAGAAAGTCAGCCATCAGCACAGCCCGACGGACGCCTCTCCTCATGAAAAAGAGACACATGAAAGACAGCATGGAGTTTGTTTAAACACACCTGAAGGACTCCAAGATGGTGAGAAAAAAGATTCTCTGGTCTGATTAGACCAAGATAGAACCTTTTGACCTTAATTCTAAGTGGTATGTGTGGAGAAAACCAGACACTGCTCATCACCTGAATACTTCGGACCATGTGATATTTCAGTTTTTCTTTTTTTATAAAATGCAAAAATGTCAACAATTCTGTGTTTTTCTGTCAATATGAGTTGCTGTGTGTACATTAATGAGAACAAAAAAAGAACTTTAGCATGCTTTCAGCAAATGGCTGCAGTATAACAAAGTGTGAAAAATTTAAGGGGGTCTGAATACTTTCCATACCCACTATATTTATGTATGTGGAAACGTGCAGGTAATTTTTTTGCTTAATTATTGTGTCTTACAAGGAGATGAATAATCGATAATATATACCTTTCTCATGGGTTTGCAATAAAGTTCTAAAATGAATCATAAACTATAAAACTATTTATAACTTGTAGAAAATCAATAATAGACGCTTTGAAAACAAGTTATTTATTATTGAATTTTGTTTTGAATCATTTTAAATAATTACATTAATTAAGTATATAACAACAACAAAACTCTTCTTGTACAACACAAAGGTGCTTCTTCCTCCGCAGAACCTGATTTTGCTGAGTTCAACGTGTCCCTGGGTCGACATCTTTGTTGACCCTGGAACAACATTGTGATTATCCAATCAGATTTGAAGAACCAGTTCATACTGTAGTTTTTGTGTTTAAAGTTTAGGTTTACAATCAGTGTTTGGTGCTTGTACATCAGTGTCATTCATCATTAAAAATTAGTTTAGGCATTATTAAAGGTTAGGGTTAGGTTTAGGTGTAGAGATATGGTCAAAACTAAAATTTTGGATTAAAATGTTGTTCCTGGGTCAACAAAATACAGTATGTTGACCCAGGAAGATGTCGAACTCAGCAAAATCAAGACGTGCTTCTTCCTCCAGGGGGCGCTTGAAGGCTCATGGAAAAAGGATCTGCGAATGAAAATCCCTATAGAGCGATATAAAGTTTTTTCTCCTTTCCATTACGTGCAACTGATAAAGTTTTTTACAAAATGCAGGGGGAAAAATAATAACCAATAAAAACACCCCAGATCAAGCTAATTTCAGATACTTCATACAAAAGAATGCAGACGAGACGCGGCTTGTGTCTGAACAGAATGGGTCTTTATTTAGGAAATGAAAGAAAAAGATTGTAATCAACACCCCATTTAAATACAAAACAAATCAAAATAAGGAACAACATGATATTTAGTTTGCATATCAAAGAGCCATTCAGTAATAATTACAGTCTGAACACTTCATAAACCACTTGTGTGAATCTATACACAAACTTGATTTAGAAACTAGAACAATAACAATATTACAAAGATTTTAGCTTTAAAAATAATTCAAATTGAAATAATATTTTAGCAGTTAGCATCATAAAATTATATATTCATATCTTTCCACATAAAAATACAAAATAATATTAATGACATATATGAAAAATTATCCCAAATATTTTGCTACTATTAGAGTAAAATAAAAAAACAAAACAAGAAACAAAAAATAAACAAACCAACAAACAAAAAAGAAATAGAAATATGCATGAAAAAGTTTCTCCTTTTGTTAGCAAAACACTATCCAAAATAACTACAATCATTTACATCAGTACAAAGATATCTGGATTTAAAAATAGTTGCAATGAAAAAAAGGGGTTTCATCTTTTCTGACAGTAAAAAATGACACTGTGAATCAGAAATTTGCAAAATATGCAATGAAAAAAATAAATCTGCATTAAAAAGGTATACACTGCAATTCTCACTTTTTTATACAAACATTAGAAACAGTATTGCACGTCACAACACAGATTCGAGGTTAGTAAGCCTTTCAAAATGTGTTATATTCAAGTTTCTGAGTATCAGTGAGGGGAGGGCTGATACCCCTCCATCTAACCAGGGAGAGTCTCAAGTGTTTTCCATGAACATAGTAGAACCCTCAATGCTTCCTTCTTTCAAATTAAATACACGACCAACTTAAATAGTAATCAAATCGATGTGTGCTAAGCAATAATACATAAATAGATTCGTGTGCACACACTCGCTCGCTCACACACACACACACACACACACACACAACTGCACGGATGATTCAAGAAACTGGTTTTGCATCTTCCAGCGCGTCGCTGAGTGTGAACGTAACCATAAATACGTGGGCAAATCAAGTGAGAGAGGAAATAGAAAAATACAATTTAAATCAAATAATTATCTGTCTACAAAAATAGTCAAATAAATATGATTTTTTAAAACGACAACGAAAACCCACACATACACGTACGAAGCAACAGTGTTGAACACGGAAAATGGAGCGCACGACTCGTTACAGACAGAGAGAAAGATGACGATAACGATGCAGCGGCCATCTTGTTTACCTCCCAGGAACGCCTTCGCTACTTACTCCGAGTACACGGCAGATCGGCGTCATCGCTTAAATAGAATCTGGGTCCAGCGTCTTACACAATCAAATAAGTTACTATGCAAAAAATAAAGATATTTAAATTATCCAATAGACTTAAAAAAAAGGTCGCAATTCTTCCACAACCAAATAGTATAAAAAAAAAAGGTGATATGATACAAAATCTTTTTTTTTTTTTTTTGCGTTCGACTCCAAATGTCAGGAAAAGAGGGACTGGTTCTCTAAAAGGAGAAAAGAGAGGAGAAAAAAACGAAAAGGTAGTGCATCACGAGTCCTCGAGAGTCTGGAAACACGTTGACAAATAAATACACACATACTGTATAAGCAATAAATAAACACGCAATCTCAGCTTACTGTTGACACTTGAAGGGTTAAATCACATACACAAACTCCACAGTACGACAAGGGCACCAAACCCGAGAACTCAAGAATAGATAGAGTGCAAAAAGAACGACAGACACACAGAAAGAGCAGTACAGTACCGAACGACTGGTCGCGACACCATTGCTTCTGTTGAGATTGTCCATAAGACTGATCCGAGCAAAAATGCAAACGCTACAAAAATATTCGCGACAGGGTTTCTTTCGTGAAATCTCTCTCCTCTCTTTTCTCTGGGTCTGTTCTTACCGATATATTTCATCCGATGATTAAACTACGAAACGTGGTACTAGGCTCCGCCCACCATGCACATACAACGACCACGGGTACGATTCCTTCGCAAATTCCTACGAACTACACATATCAAAGTCCTGCTCTCTATCGCAATACGAGGGGTGGCATTCTGGGGTGTTCAGGAAGGGCAAAGGTTAAATGTCGAGAGACGATCCTCTAGATCGTAAAACTTAAACCTCAATTCATAACTAGACTCACACGGCACGAAGACGAGACACGAAAACCACAGGACAGCACACCGTCTCTTGACTAATTATCGAGTTACAAAATGGCAGAACTCACTAATCTAAAAACTAACGTCACTTCTCTCGTAATAAGTTCGTAAAGGAATCATCACAACAACGCATGCAAAGGTTTTACGAAGAATTTTACACAGATTTTTTTTTTTCCTTTCGTTAATTAGTATTGATTATCTTATATATATCTTATAAGTGTCTGACCTTTTTTTCGCCTCATGCTACATAAATTCCTCTGTTTATCATTAGTATGCATCATGTTTTGTTTGTGTTTTTTTTTTCTTTCTTATATGTGCTGGTAACCTTTACACTGCATGCAAATGATGTACAGCCACAAACATGCACGTAAGTTTTCACATTCTGTGTTTCCATGGCGACGATCGGCCATGCCGTGCGAGAGGAAACGGACTGCATTTCTGTGTATGACATCGCCAGTGACGTCACAATGGCATTACATAGAACACCGACAATATCTATTCGTTATATCCTATATAGCAGCAAAGCTTCTTCTATAGCTTGTGATTAAATTGCAAGAGTAGAGCAATAACAAGCCGGATTAATATTCTGAGGTATTGTCTTTTTTTTTTTTTGCCAGTGGAAAATGGAAAGTCTCAGTAATTCGTTATTGAATCATTCCTATTCCTGCTAAGAGCACATTGGAGCGAAACATTAAGGGGGCGAAATATTCATCTTATAATATTTTTTGTTTTGTATATTCCGCGGCGAACGTCTCATTTTCAGGCCGCGCGTTTTGCTACCTTTGGTTCGAGATCCAGGGCAGGCATCAGAGATTGCGTCATCAAGGGTTTTCCAGAGACAATTGCGCACTTTGCCCACTAGGGGGGGATTTAGCAGCAGACGGACACACGACGGACAGAACGAATGAACAGAACAGACAGGCTGCCCCCCCAAGCGAAAACATTCTCGTTTCTACTTTTTAAATCTCACATATAAAAATAATTTGAAAAAACTACAAAAAATCAATCTCTTTTTTTTTCTTAATCTCCTTTTTAAAAAACATGAACGTACCACAAAAACTCTGTTCCGAGCCTGAGATGTACAGGGAGGGAGGAGAAAGAAGTGGTTTGGTGAAATAAACTGAGGCTTGTAGTGTTTCTGGCTGCTACAAAAGATAAAGATATATTTATATATTTATAGTCATATATATTCTCTATATACTGTATACGGTTATGTACTCTATACTGACAGCTTGGGTTCAGGGGCCAAACTAAGCATCGTTTTTTTCCCGCAGATGTGTTGTTTCTGCGTTGTCTTGCATGCTGCCGTTCCCGGCGCTCCTGGAGTCCCGGTCTTTAGTTCCAGCGGAAGTGTATCTGCCTGGGACGGTCGGCTCCCTCTTTGACCAGCGGCTTGTGGAACTCACGGCCAGCGCGGGAGTGGATGTTCGCCCAGCAGAACTCGCAGTAATACTGCAGGCAGGTGACGTTGGCGCAAAAGAACGGAGCGAACTTTCCACCACAGCGTGCCCCCTGACATTCGTCACACAGCTGGTCGTCCAGCACGTACGGCTTCACCTCCACCTGTGGCACATTAATAACACAAACATGGTTGTTTGATTTAAATTCTATTAAAGTACAGTGGCTGATATAGCTACTTGATCACTATCTGGCGTAATGCATTGCTAAGTAACTGAATTACTTTTCTCCTGAAACAGTAAAGTATTACTGTATTACTCTTGATTGTTAATTAACGTTATTTCTGAAGAAATTCACTATTGTTTTAATGTTTAATTGTAAAATGTAAAAAAAAAAAGCATACTATGCACAGTATGCATACTATACAATACAGATATACTAAAAGTAGTATGGTAGTGTGCTATTCTGTATGTTATTAGTCTCTAACAAACATGGAAATACTGTACCCGTTTGTCGATGTCCCCATGCTGCAGCTGGACGAATCGGGCGCTGATGGCAGCGATGTAGCTCTGCTGATTGGAGAAGGCCACACGCCCCGCCCCCTTTGGGTACTTCAGCTCTGGATCAGTGTCAATACCTGCATAACATACTCCACCATACAAGCGGTCCATGATCATCGCCAGCTCCACTGCAGAGAAACAAACCATTAAAGTCTATTTATTTGATTTGAAAATCAGTTCAAATGCAATTAATTCATTAAAAAATTTAAAAACTTTTGAATAGAATAATACATTATTACACACGCATTCCCTTTTTTTAACTACCTTTTTTGAAGTAGTTATGAAAACAGCAACATTTATTAATTACTTTGTTGTGATTTTTTATAACAAATACAACATCGAGTTGTGTGTTTGTCGTACCAGCTCTCAGTGGACGTGGCACTCCTCCTACAAAGATGGTTTTGCGGGGATCCAGTGGCTGAGATCCGTCCATCACAAAATCACTGTCACTCAGGTTCCACGGACGAATCTGGACCTGACAATAACACATTAGATTCCAGTGTGCATACACAAAATAGAATTACACACTTTTACTGAATTTAAATCTCTAATATAGTATTTGTCACGATCGCCAGCTGGAGCTCGCCACCCTGGAGTGTTATGTCACATACTACCCTTATCTGTGACTCCATTGGTTCCTTGATTTGATTTCATGTGTCATGTTCCGATTGGATGGTTCTGTCTTGTGTTGCTCTCTGTCTAGCATAAAAGAAGCCCTCACCCTCTCTAATACGCTGATTATTGATGCAAAGCCATACCCTTGTTCCTTGTTCTTGTGTTTTCCTTGGTTCTTTGCATTTTTGACCTTGGACTGTTTTCTAGTTTTTTGATTGTTTGCTGAAAATGGGTTTTAAAATGGGTTTCAACTGATGAATTTTGAGATTTTACGTTTTCAAGTGATACATATTTTGGTGGATGGGTGGATTTTTTTATTTTTTATTATTATTATAAGGTGGTTGAGTAAAAACACTGCCAACCCACATTTATCTTTAAACAACATGTAAAATTGAAAGCTGCATAATAGGTGCCCCTTAAAGAAGCACACCTATTCTGATGTGTTGACTATGCTTTTTACATGTGTGTGTATGTGGACTCACGGGTTTGTCTTTGATGGTGGGGCTGGACACACACAGGTAGAGTTTCCCGTCCTCCTCCAGACAAGCTTCGATCAGTGCTTGAACTGAGCTCTCCTCTTGGAACAGGAGGAAGGCATAACCTAGACAAAAGCCCACAAAAGCCAATCACTGTAACCATAACCCAAGCTCGGTGAAACATATGATTTCTGATTGAACGAATAAAAACCAGAGCTGCTGGGTGATTCTCGCTAGTTCTAGAGCACATTTATTATTACATATCCAGTCGTTCAATTTAAACCATTTAAATTAAAATGTACTTGTGCAATGGAAAGAGAATTCTAATAGTTCTACAATGTGAAAATAGTGTCTATACAGTAAGCACATGCAGGTTTCTCTTGCTTGAATGTGGTAATCCTAGAAGTACCTTTAGGGGGGAAGTAAGACTTGCTCTCTGCTTTGTGTGGCCAGTCAACAACCAGATGACCGAAGCGCCGAAAACTGCTTGTGATTTCATCTGTGGGAAAGATGAGATCATGACAATCAGAAAGAGAGCAGCAGGAACTGTTAAAGATCCCTTTTCATAAAGATGCATAATGATTTTAACCTGAATAAGCAGAGAAAAATCAAACATCAGAAGTTAAGAACTTAAACACTGGAAATGATGATCCCTGATCACTAAGCAAACCCTGGTATATGTCTGCGAGTTCACTGATTTTTCCCTAAATTCTCCTCTGAATGACAGTAAATCAGCATCTCTCATCAGCAGCAGCCATTTTGTCTGCAGATCTGCACCCGATGGAGGTTTTAGATTAGATGCGTCTCAATGCTGTTATCAGTAACCTGCCTTCATGCAGCATAGTGCTTTTATAAAATGGTTATTACATGTAGCTAGCGATGCGTTATTGTTAAACGTACAGTATCTTATATAATATAATATAACTAACAAAAACAGAGGAGTTGTACAAACACAATGCATTCCTGCTTTCAACATATAGATGGAGTACAATAATACAGTAGGCTATATGTAATTTTAGAATTATTCTAACATTATTTTAGTATATTCTGTATTTCTTACATCTAGGCAGAATGAAAAGAACTGGGAACAAATGAGGGTTCTTGTCATTCTACAAACAATACAAAAACCTTTTTCCCGCCCAATCTTGCTTTGATCAATGGCGTTAATCAGGCTCAGCTGCTTGTTTGAATGAACAGACAGTGCAAACTTCTTGGCACAATAAAGAATTATGTCTTTTTCACCCCAAAGTGAAATAGTGATTATCCCCTGCTAACAGCAATATATCAATATACACTTTTAGCCAAAAGCTTTTCACTTGTATCAGCATCTTTCAGTGTTTACACTTCGATTGATGCAAGTGAGCAAAGTGAAAAGGGAAATCGAAAATGCAAACTGTAATGCAAGATTTGCAATTGCATTTGGATTATTTCACAATTTATGCGTCCACATATTGAAAATGCAACTGAAAATACAATTTGCAAGTAGTATTTCAAAATAGTCCA
>JAUMHI010000030.1:199163-214407 GCA_032359435.1 Enteromius unitaeniatus
ATTTCACAATTTATGCGTCCACATATTGAAAATGCAACTGAAAATACAATTTGCAAGTAGTATTTCAAAATAGTCCAGAAAATCCTTCCACAGTACCTTACATATAATTAAAAAAATTATCCATGAATACATTCTTAACAACTTCAAACGCTCTCTCAAACCAACCTTCATCGATGTCTGGAGGCAGACCGCCCACAAACACTTTGCGGGAGAACCTCTCGATGCGCTCCCCGTTCTGATGGGGGTAACAGTGAGGAGACCCCATGACCCCTGGGACCCCCTGGTTGCCATGACCGTCATCCAGAAGTCCGTCATCAATGGGGAAGAGGGAGGAACGTCCTGTTAAAAATTGAAAGACAGGTGAGGACACTTGTTTTTGCCTGGTATTAACATCCATCTTGGGTGATCTGATCAGCATTACGCATCTTGAATACAACTCTGGTGACCACTACAGAGGAAAGTCTAAAAACAAGTTTAGTGCAATGAATGTGTATCATATCTTAACAAGTGGTTATTCTAAAGGACATTTAACACAGCACATTTGTTTCTAACTATCTCTGAGTGTGGTTTGAGTGATTGGAACGATCTGAACCCTGTTCTTACTTGTATTTAACCCTGTCCAATTGTGATCAGACCACCAGAGATAGATACTACCAATGTAATTAATTTCAGTGAACTGCGGCTCTCAGTCAGTATAAGCATAAAAAACACAAATATTACATTGATAAACTCATCAAATTGTCGCTAATGGTCAATGACGAGTTCACAAAGAGCATTGTACACACACACGTGTATATATATATATATATATATATATATATATACACACCATATACAGACACAGAATAATGCCATGCTAACACAGATAGCATAACAAACAGTGGATTTTACCTCGTCGTCTCCCATAGCTCCTGGCTGCATGTGAACAAAAACAACACAGGGCACTATGAAACAACTGACTGAGCTTAACTTCATGTTTGTGTAAAGATATGAAAAGGACTGCTGATGAAATATTCACTATAGCTAATCATCATGGTCTGGATGCTAGTGTTTCCTAAGGCAACAGATATTTATTTATAAATGAGGTTGTTACAATGCCAACATTTTAGATATGAGTAAAATGTATACCAATTTTGATAGACTAATAGAACTGATTAACAATAAGTACACAGTCACTAATGCATGGATCCAATGTGATGACACATTTTTGTCACTGTTTACAATCAAGACACCAACTGTGTTTGCACGAATACTTGCCAAAACAAGCATTTTATTTTTTTGTTCACTATTTTTGTTCACTATTTTGGTGCAACCTGATATTACTGCACATTCATAAAATTTGATTTGTTGGAAAGTGTATAGTCCAATTTCTCATAGAAATATCCCTAACTCTCAGGCCGATGTGGGCAGGTTGTATAAAATGTACAAATAAAACCTAATATAACATATGAATTTGCAACCAATTTACCAAAACACAAGGTCCTGACGTGCTGGAAAACTTGCACCTTTTGCAGTTTGCAAGCAACTGATATACTACCCTCCCCTAGACAGACCTGCATCAACACCAGCATAAAGTGGTCTTTTCAGAGGTTAGTAAGAAGAACTATTGTTTTAAAAAAAATTCACGTCACTCCAAATAATCACGTGACTCGCAGCACACGTTCCACTGGATCAACTGGTCAACATTAGTGAAAGCTCTTGAAAATCATGTGAGCTATACTAACACATGTCCGTCTCGCTCATGTGACCCAAACAAGCTCCACAACCAGTTCAACAGCACACAAGACTGTCAGGGATGTGTGAGCACATGATCAGGCCTGCGTAGACAGCAGAACCATTATCACTAAAAGGTCTCTAAGATCAACTTAGATCATACTTTTGCCAGGACAGGTTGGCCCCAATCACATTGCCTCTCTTTTGCCCCTGCTTGTTGTCTACATTAAATGTTCCTTTTACTATAAGGGCAGATATTAAAATTAAAGAATAAAATCACAAAAAGTTGAAAGGGTATGCATGCGCTGGCTTCCTTCCACAATGTTCAGGTGCTTAAAGACTCCTCTGTTTTCTTTAATTTGAGTTTACTCCTGGAGGGTCATCCTACATCCTACAGTTTAGATCCAGCTTGTCCTATACCTCACCTGCTTCTAGTAATTCTTAAGACCCTGATTAGCATGTTCAGGTGCAGGATAGTGGTCCTCCAGGATCAGGTGGTGATTTAATAACAATCTTAGACAACCTAGTAACATACTACCGATATTTTCAATCAACAATGGAAATAACCGAAAATATCGGTACCGATAATTGAAAATCGGCTTACAGAATATTTAACATGCACATTAGAGTTTATGTACAGTGTGACAATATGTTCTTACTATACAAATGTTGTGTAAATGATGTTTTTTTTTTTTTTTTGCTGCTGGCTTCACAGCTGCAAAGGAAACTCAACTCAAGGAAGCTCCTGGATACCCAATTTCTGGCAAAGTTTTTTTCCAGCCTGCTTCAACACAACTGCCTGTGATTTTTTCAAGTGGTCCTCAAAACATTGATTAGTTGGTTCTTATCTTTTTGATAAGGGTTGGAGCAAAACTCTGTGGGACACAGATGCTGCATCCAAATATGCCTACTTTGTAGTACTTTACTACTGGTGTAGGTGAAAAACAGAATATAAAAAGAGTAAAAAGGCTGAATTCACCGTAATAAAAAAGTAGATGAAAAGTACTACTTCTGCTGAGGTTCTGGAGTGCACAATCAGAGAAGATCTGTGAATAGCAGTGAAATAATGTAACTGAAGGTGGCAGATCACAAGATCTTAACAACATGCCATATGTACGTAGTACAGCCAGGTAACACTTTATTTCGATAGTCCACTTTATATATTCTACTTACGGTAAGTAACTTAGTAACTACATGTCCACTAGCAGTCATTTGAGTATTAGTAGACTGTCTGCTTAATATCTTCTAACACTTTATTTCGATGGGTTCACAACATACTACATACTGACTATCAGAAACTTTACAAGTATATGTCAACTTATTCTACTAACCCCAAACCTACCCTAACAGTCTACTCTAACAGTTAATAGACATGTAGTTGAGAATTAATGAAAATCAGTCAACATGTAGTTACAGTTACTTAGTTAGCAGAATGTCTAAAGTACTATCAAAGTAAACTGTAACCACAGTACATCCAAATTAATTTCTACTACCCATACTCATGCTCCACAAGACAGACTTATTTAACGGTCGTGAAGTAAGTTTCAATCCAAACATACTAGATAGTATGTGATTTTGGACACAGCTTGGGCCTCCAGAAGTAGGGTTGAAGACCTCTGAATTAAAAACATATATTGCTTTATATAGACTGCTCTCCAAGATATATCAGCCATCAAAACAGCTATACTGCCAGTCCATCCCCAAAACCAATAATATAGTCTCTAGATATGGCTGAAGTCAATCTATCAATGTACCTATATGAGAGGTCCACCGGACATAAAATGCAAGTGTTATACATCTGTTTAGTGGTTGGTTCAGATCCCTAACTCTAAAAATGAGCAAGAGCAGTAGTGATGCCTGACTTAGTAAACACCACTGATTAAAGCAAACAAAACGAAGCCTTTTGGCTACAACGACAGTTATTTTTAGAGTATAATCTATGATGATCCAATTATCCCAAAAAGAAAGCAACAGCTGTTACTGAAATATGTCATCACAAAAGAGCAAAGCACAATCCTGCCCAGCTTCAGAGACTGTGATCCAAACCGAGCGTAGCGAATATCAGTCCGGCCAAACACAACGAGCAAGAGAGGCTAAAAATGGACAGAGCCCTACTGGCAGACGCTCCGTCTGGATGCAGCGAGCCGATTGGTCAGACAGGATTACCTCATCACACATCAAATGAAAATGCTAAATTGTTGAAATCCCTCTGCGGAACTATTCATTTGTTACTCAGATACAAAAATAACAGGAACTTATGTTTAAGATAAGATGCCTGAAAGATAGATGGGGCATCATCATACACTTTAGCCTCAATTATAAAACACATCTTTAAAATTATTCATTGTGGGCCATTAGGCAGAAATTATTTAGCAATATCTTTACTATAATGATTAAATGTCTGTGGCCCTGGGTGCTACCTGCTAACATCTAAGCATGCTAAAATACACAATATAGTATGAGTATGTTACATCAATGTAAATAGCAACTTGTTTCAGGGAGCCCATCTTTATCAAAATATGTATATATCCAGTCCTGCACTGGACTGTTTTGTAAAGACAAAATACTGTAGCTCACTGTCATAATTACCATTGAGCATGAGTAGGCCGTCAGCGGCTGGGTGGGGGCATCCCACACGGCCTGAACATGAGAGAGGGAGACAGAAAGAGAGCAGTATGAAACATATAGCCACATGCTAGTGTTATAAAACCTACAGCGCTGCATATGTAGGGAGAATCTGTAAGCATCTAGATCCCACATTGCACTGCGACAGACTCACAGGAACAGCCCAGCTAACAACCTATGCAATTCTGGTTGTGTTTTTATGCATTAAACATTATATCTTTAAATTAGCAACATGCTAACAACTGAGAATCAGCTGGCTGGTTGTACTTCATGTGAAGAGTAGTGTTTTTTTCCTTATATGTTGATGCTTGCATCCAAATTAGCTGTTAAAGGCCTGTTCACACCATTTACAATAACTATAGCTTTTATTATTTGAGAATAGCAAAGTCTACATCAATGAAGGCAACACAGAGGAATAATATGGAATTACTTTCACAGTGACTTCTCCAACTAATTAATGATACAAAAAGCTAATTAGAATCCCTCAAAGACTTCAAAGTGGCTCGTGAGACATTCCTCTCATGAGGAATGTTTCTAGAAATGATGAACTAGCTTTGCTGTGTTACTAGGTCACCCTTAAGATTGACCCCGGTCGCATCAGATCTGAAGCTCTGTCACATGACACATACCGGTTAGACATGTGACCATTTAAGACACAGAAACATTCACTTTGAATGTGTGTTTGTAAGGGGCTCTGTGACATAGGGGAAGTTTAGGATGATTTCAAGAGCCCAACCAAAGCCAGTGTAAAATATATCTCAAAATGAGAAGGATTTTGGGGTCAAATGTGGAAAGCTGGACATGCTGTCCTGAGATTTATCCATAATCTCGTCTGACAGATTTTTTTAGAAAACATCCAGGTACACAGAGAACCAGCTGTAATTCTTCCAAGTCCTGTTAACACACGCACACACCATCTGTTGTCCAATTATTAAACGCGGATGCTCCTAGAGACAATGTTTCATAGCGCTCTCGCAGTGAATCAAACTATTGTTTCGTTTTATCTGCTTTGTGATTACACACAACATCACAAGACAAACCCATACAGTATACCAGTCTCTGCCAAGTGTTTAATATTTCAACAGCATTGCGTTGTTTTGAACACTTTAGCGAGAGTCGGCACATTCCCTGATGCTGGCATCCTCTGGTGACGACCCATTAACAGAATCATCGTTCATTAAACAGGTTTCTTAGAAATGTGGTTCGCTCAGCACATCTCCCGTGATCTGTTCAAGTAAGCGCATGATGCCCTGTTAGAAAAGCTAACTTCTATTATATATTGTTATGCACCATCATTGCAACAACATTTATCCCATTGACAGCAACCAGCATTAATTTATAGCATTAACTGCGGCAATGTTTTAGAACGGCTGCATTATCAATCATGCACTGTCAAAAGTATTAACGCAAATCAGGTTTCATGTTGACTTTAAACGAGGGCCTGTGTAAACCGTAGAGACCCACATTCACTCTCCTGTCTTTTATCTGTCACACACAGGGTGGCAGAGTGTGTCCTGTGCTAAATATAGCCGTACCCACACCCTTGCCTCTCTCGGTCTCTGCAGTGAGTGCCGCCCCATGTGTCTGGTCCATCTGCTCCAGCAGGCTGAGCGAGAAGCTCCGGTGAGAGAGAGAGAGAGAGAGAGAGAGAGAAAGAAAGTGTGTAGCGCAGTGCCACACCCTAATCACAGCACCACACACACCTCACCGAGACCGAACCATACCCGGCTTTAACTAAAGCTAAAGGACACGACAGAGTGCATTACGGCGATTTTACCATTATTAGATCTGAAGCATTTTGGGATTTGTGATGTCATCCCAAAACAGGAGTCGTTTTAGAGATGCCTCACATCCCTTGTGAATAATAAGTGCACTTAATTGTATTGAATGTGCACTTATAGTACAATCAAGGGCGCGTTTCCCTTCAGAACTAAACGTAACGTTAATCCTCTGCGTCTTCAGTCACTCAGACGTCGAGGGTAAATGACTACTGCTCTGTTCATTAATACATTCAACAACAAAACACCTCAATCTCTTAGGAGTCATGCTTGTCTCTGCGTCTCGGTCTGATAACGGCTCACTCAGGGCGGGTCAGAGGTAAGACAGTCTGTGTGACACGCTGCCGTCAATCAACTATTGTGGGAGTGGCCTCTGTCTGTGTGACGCCACTTTTGAGAATGGCTTGATTTCAGAAGGAGCAACTTATTTTATAAGAAAACTACTGCTGAATCTTTATCATTGTAGGCTGGTTGTGTACACACACTCCCAACACACATTTCAGTACAAACAGCCTGTAAAAGTGCATGTGGCACCGGATGACCCCTTTAAATCTGGAACTTTTAAGATAACGTAAGTACACAACTGCATAAAAATATATAACACTGTGCAAGTGGTTTTTGGATACTTTATCGCAAAAATCCTACATATTGTGCCTTTAATAAAATAAGCTTATTTATCACTAATGACAGTGAAATAGACAGAGCTCAAATGGGCCATGTATAGTAAAAACTGTCCTTGACTTCCTCAGGGAACTGTCTTCAAAAGCCTCATAAGAGACTCTGATGATGAGCAGAAAATGGGTCTTACCCTTCAGAGGGTCCTGCTCCGCCCTCATGATGTCAATCAGGGAGCTCTCCAGCGAGTGCATGTTCAAGCTGTCGTACATCCTGGACCGATCCTGAGGAAGAGAGGAACGTGTCAGTATGTGCAATACAGATATAGTCTGTTTGGGAATTATGGGATTGCATGCACACTTGAATGCATGGAATGGCATGTTTTTTTTGCGTACTGGTGAATACTGAACGCCGCTGGAATGTTGTTTGTAGAGCTGTCACGAGTGGAATTAACCAGGCTGCTTTGTTAGGTTTAGTGTATTTTGGACTAAACGTTCAGCCACACTAGTCTCACTACGTAGCTGTTTTTAGGCAGAACAAAACCAGAGTGTGTGTGGGGGAGATTTGTGTGTGTTGCTTGTTGTCGTTATTTAGTTGCATTACCAGAATATCCCTCTTCCCTTCAGCAGCGTCCCATCTCCCGGTCACAACACCTGCCTAACAACATGCCACAGATATCTGTGTCATTACCGCAATGAGACCAACAAGAAATGTGAACATACACAGAGCTCTCCGCCACCCGCCGGCCCTCACAGACCTGTGTGTGTACATCACACACAACACAACAAAACAAGTAAAAAGTACATTAATTGCTTTAAAAAATATTTTTAGTATTACATACACTATTTGACTATTTCTAGGTCTTGCAGTGTACAGTAGTCTTTTAATTGTCCTGTAATAACCTTCATTTTCTTTGCAGTACAATGTGACCAAGACCATGTGAGATGCATTCATTTCAATGAATTAGTTATATATTATTAAAAGCCCTTCAAATTGCCATCCAATCAAATCTTAAGTGATAAAATCAAATTTGTTGACCTTTTTTGACTCTAAAATACGATACATTATTATGTTAAATGCCCTGCGAGCAATTGTCTTTAATATCATAAGTCGTGAACGGTTTGCACTTGATAGTTTCTAATTTTTGTAGATTATGGTTCAGTATGAAGTGTTTTAGCATCACACTAAATCTCCTTCATACTCACAAACACACGTTAACCGACAGCAGCTGCTCTATGGCAGGATTACTTCAGCCCAGCTTTACAGTTATTCTAATGGAAAATATGGAAAAAACACTCTTTGGTAAGACCAAACATGCTTACAAGCACTAATTAATGATACATAGACGTGCATTTTAGAGTTGTGCTGAAATTGTGTTGCTGATAGTCAGAGATTACAAGAGCAAAATCCAATGGCCAATCACAGTTCAGCTCAGACGTCCAGATGAGTCATCACTGAAACAGCAAAGTTTTGTTGTTCCCTCTCATAAATTCTCTCATCATTAACAACAAAGTGCAGATGTACGTGTGATCCTCGCACAAAAGGTTCTATATAGTGGAAAAACTCTTCAGATTATTAAAATGTTCTTCAAACTAAGAAAAAAGGCTTCTTAAGAACTGTGAACTGAAAGGTTCTTTCAGGAATCAAACATTTAATGGCATCCATGCTGAGAGAACATTTGTTTAACAAGGCCACAGATTAACTAAGATAAAATAGGGGAACAAATTCAAATGTGGCCACGATTCGACTAAGACTAGATAAATGGCTATGAAATAATCAAGTCATGGGAAGAAATTCTTCATTCTATTGTTTATTCCTCACAACATGTGCAGGGAATATATAGAGGCTATATAATATCTGCTGCAGATACACTAGCTGACACATTAGTGTATATTCACGATGGACACGGTTTGGAAAGTACACAGCGTTGACCGCGTCAAACGCAGCTGCTTCCATTTGGCCCCCGTCACGGCCATCTGCCTCCCACAGGTAGAGCAGCTTTTAGAAAAACAAGGGTTTATATCATCGCTGTGCCTCTTTCAGCATCCAGTCCTATTCACAGGCCCCCACAGTGGAGCTTACAGACAGCGTGAGGCTGCACGAAGCTAAATATAGTTTTAGCAACATTGCCAGAAATAGTGTCTGAAAAGCAGCTCAGTTCTCCAGTGAAGAACACGAGTCCTGAAGACTCATGATGCCAGATTTGGCTTTCGAAATGTTTATGATAAACATCTCTTGCAGTTTCTCCTGCCTCCATTTCAAAGACTTGTCATGTCTTGTGGTCAAAACCGGCTTGTTTAAGTCTGGTTCAAAATACGTGCCTAAATTATACTACCTGGTCTCATGGCATAAATGTACCTGGGCGAAGATTTTAGCAAGACACAAAATATGTACCAATAAGTACATATCACTGCAGTTTCCAAAAAGCAATGAACACTAGAGGCAGTAAAACTCGGACACTTTTGGTTAATAAAGCGTAATTTTAGCACAATTACTTCACGAATTTCATGTTCTGACTTCAAAACAATATTATTATACTGGGATATTTAAAAAAGGATGCTTTTGAAGGTTAGCATCAAACATATCCAGCTTCATATCTATGTGTTTTCATAGACGGTAGGTTTGTTCGGTAGCTCAGAGATGTACTTGAGAGGAGCTCCGGTTCAATCCTGTGTAACTATAGTGTAAAGGAAAGTTGAAATGACACGGTTGCATCAACAAATGTGTTTTTACATCGGTTTTCCATTTGTTCACACTCGGGTAGGTTTAGGGTTGGATTTTGTGCAGGACATATTTCCAACATGATTGGATTGCATTAACTTTTATCAACAGTCAATGGATATTTAAATTCTGAACCGCCGCAATACAAATCTATATCGACATAATAAAACATGCACATATTGTTCACATACTGAACCTGTGTTTTAGTGCCACTCAATGACATTTCTCTTTGAAACTGTGCGGTAAGGCACATAAAAATGAAGGTACAGATTTTTATAGGACCAGGTTGAAATTATAGCTATATGGAAAAACGGACTTTAACAAGGACTTCATGTTGGACCCTGTTCTACTACAGCTCTGTCACTGACATTAAAATTTCAAACGTCCAAAAACATTAAATCAAAAGAGCTCTTTGCAGTGTCTCTATCCTTTCCTCCTTCCTCCATTTCTATCTGTCTGAGAAGATGACGCGTTTGATCTCTGGAACGCAGAGAAGGAAAGAGAGGAGAGGAGGAGAGAGGAGAGGCTGTGGAATGCCAGGAATTCCAAACAGCACCCTGTTTATGGAAATGAACAATACCACAGATACTAGTAGAGTCAGACCTGTTTCCTGAGAGAGGAGAAAAGAAGGTGATGAAGGCCAGATTGCATGCATCTCGGGTTCCTCATTTGTGCTCTGTAAGGCTTGGCATTAAAGGAATTATCTGTGACGTGCCAAACACTCATCAGGTCCAAAATTATCAAGCGAACAATGAATCCTGAGTCATTAGATCATACCAATATTACCAACCTCAGCTCTTAATGACAGAAAGGCACTTTAAATACGTCAAAACAAAACTGGTTTAATCGAACAGGGCCTGAATAAGACTAGACGACAGCTGAGAATACAAGTATATGGTAGCATGTTGATACGAACTAATAAAGTTAACATTAGCATTGCAGGTTTAAAGCTAAAGTGAAAGGATGATCACCCAGCTACAGGTGCCACAGCCGGGGAGTTTCCCCGTACACTTCAGCGATTCACATGTAAATGACCTGCTGTTTCATTCCATCTAAACAATGGGGCGACAGAAATGTGTTACTCTCGTCAGCCTCTCACACCCTCACATTTCTCACTTTCAGCTTGGAAGTGCAAAACGTTCGGATATTCATGATCTGAAATTCTTGAAGTATTCAGCAGGGCTAGGCAATATACTGAACATTTACTGCCATATTTTTTGATAACATAAAACATAGTGAAAATCAGGTACTGATCGTCTTGCACTCACATCTTGTATTTGTTCTTCTTGGCTTTTTTAATTGACATTTTATCTACAAAATTTAAATAATCAGTTCAGAAGAACTGAATGGCTTATTGATACCATCACTCAAAAATGTCCACAGAAGAAAAACATTCCTGGATTATTTTCTGAGTTTTATTATATTTTACTCCTGGCATCGAAAAACTTAAATATATATATATATATATATATATATATATAATACTTGTTATTATTATTATAGTAGTTAAGTGATTGAAATGATTGGTACCTTCTATGTAATATATACATTTTTCATTTCTAGTTGGGAATATTGTCATGTTTTTGAAAGAAGTATATTTTGATTAGGTAATACTTTTTCTATTTTAATATATTTTACATTTCATCATCACTACTCCAGTCTTCAGTATCATAAGACCCTTCAGAAATCATTTTAATATGCTGCCAAATAACAGCATATTGACTGAACAACTGATCAACAGTTTTGCTGATTAATATTTTTGAGAAAACTGTAATATTATATATTTCGTCAAATATTGCTAATATATTGTTATTTTGATAAGCAATAACTATTAAAAAAATCAATTAATAAAATTAAACCTACCTAACTTTTTGAACGCTACTGTATATACATTTATTTATATTTTTAAACCCATTTCAGAGAAGATATTCACCTCCCAGTCTCAATGCCAGGAGAAAATCAATAAACACAGTTTGATGGGATGAGATTCTGTGAGATTAATGTACATTTCACAGTCCCGGATGGCACATCTAACAGCAAGCAGGAAATGAAGCAGATTGAATTGATTTAGCCCAAAAGCGCACTGACACTAGATGGTCTCATTTCTCTAAGCCTAGACTAAACAAACTGCGAGGATAGCAGTGCTCTGCTGCATAGCCTATTGTTGTCCAAAACTGAGATCAGGCTGTGAGAAACCGCCCGAGCCAAACAATAATGAAGGGAGAGGACAGGTTTCTTCAGGATGAAACCACCGAAACCCTTGATGACCTCACTGTGAGTCACCTCTGTCTTCAGCTCCCATAGGTCCTGAATTGTCCTCTTGGTCAACAGAGAGCTCAACAGGGCGTACCGGGCGTACAAATACAACACGTCTGACAAAGATAGATACTGACCAGCAGTGAAGAGCTCATACATACCTGCAGCGGCAGCAGAGAATTGCTATTGTTATCGGTCCGGAACATATTCTCTTCGATCCAGGATTTGGGTCCCAGAGAGCCGGCGGAACGGGGGAACTTGGGCGGAGCGATGACGTTACTGGAGAAGGGTTTCTTCATGGGAGAGATCTGGTTGACAGAGCCGGGCACACCCATACCTCCCCCACGCCGGTGATCTCTGCCCCAGGACACCCCTCCAGAGGTCCAGCCGCTGCCCTGATGGCTGCCCCACGGTGACTGCTTCATCATGGGCTGCAGACAGAAAACACAGTTAGCTACCGAAAGCAAGTACGCTAGATTTTACACTTCACTCGGCGGCCATCTTGGGAAGGCACTCGGCCGTCTATTTTTAGTCATGCATGTACAGCTGAATGGGGAAATGTCAAAATCTCAAAGCACCCTTGTCAAACTCACATATAATAAAATCTGACACGAATGAATAAACTGTATATTTCAGGCTAATAAGCAAGTACACAGGTATTAGTATAAGGACAAAACTGTATGTATAGGTCGATTTTAGTTTGTATTTTTGCTGGTACATCCAACGATACGCTTTATTCATATTTCAAAGGATATAAAATTATGAAATTACACGGAAAATATACTTAAATCCTACTTTACGGGTGTTTAAAACACTAAAAGTTAGTTCATTTGATTAAAATATGAAATGTAACTTTAATACATTTTCATTTTATGGACCCTCTTCACAAGACTGTGATCCCTCAACCCTAACAAATATAACCTGTGTGTGGGCATCTGAATCAGAGTGACTGGTGTAATCGCCCGTATGCGTGTGTTTCCTGCATGGCCAGGCTTTGCCTTGCTGTACAAGTAAGAAGATTTAAAGCTTTGCATCTAACACTGCACACAGTGGGAACAACACACACACTCTTTATCCCACAACACAAGCCGAAAACACACGGATGCACACCAACCAGTGACAAGCAGACAAAGACATTTTCATGATCAGCATGTGTCGTCACTGCATTGTGTGCACAACTCTCCCCAAATAAGTGTCCCACCCATCTCCGTAATGTCTTTGTGTGTAATTGGGTAATGGCCCGAGTGTGTGTGTGGGTGAGACCGTGTGCACGTACAATCTGGTTGAGTGTTTAAGGGATAGTGAGAGATAATTGCCGTTGATGGTGTCTAGACACTGGAAAGATGCAGCAAGAAGTAAATCACACAGTAAACCTGCTGCTGGTTTGATGTATATATGGTGTAATGGTAGACATGTTTCAACCAGTAGAGTCATTGCTATACTGCTTATACTGCTTTAGGCTGGTTAATCATAGGAAAGACAAAAAAAGCAAAGAGCCCCAAACAGTAGAAGCTATGGTGATAATCAAGAGTATGTTTAATTACTACAGTGACCACCAACTACTATTATATTCTTCAGCTCAATGTCAGAGAAGGATATATCAATAGCCTCTTTCAAACTTAAATACAGACTTCACTGGAAAATTACAGCTAAATTGCTGATTTTATGTGAAAACAGGACCTTTTTAAAAATACCGGAAAATGTACTATTTTTCTTTACGGGAATTTACCGGTATGAGAGGTTGATTAACAGTAAATCAAAGACTATAAAATACTCAAGACATGTCACTCGTATAGTTTTGAATGGCGGCCAATGCAACGCTTTACATGGCTGATTAATCACAGGAAACCCCGCCTTCTGAATAAAATAGCCAATCGCTGAGGTGTAAAGTCAGCGCATCACCGCGCCTGCCGTTGGAAGTTCCGGTTGCTACCTAGGACTGTGCTGAGCGTTTCAAAGATGGCCGCCGAGTGACATGACTTTTCTTAAAGAGACTTTGCAGTAAATTACCGGGATTCTGCTGTGTGTGAACACAGAAGGAAGATTTCCGTGCATGTGTGCGTTCAGAAATTCATAAAGCGCTGACGTATGATCTACTCTGGGCCAATCCTGACCCGTTTTGATGCGGATGACTGTAAATATGATGTCTTACACATGTACATATACGTGTATGTTTGCAACACACACGAAAACATCACAAAACAACTGACTGCGTCACCCTTTCATGTTTACAAACACAACACTGGAAGGCAAAGCCGTTTAGAGGTCATTTCTGGTTAATGATGTCACAGAAGTTACTGGTAATTTGAAACCGATGTGTGAATGGTGCTTTACCGTCAAAAAGCTGGAACGCTGGTAATTTTACAGCAATTTACTGGTATTATTGTGTAAAAGGGGCAAATAGGGTAGATAGGATGTAGTACAGGTATTGGTTTTAGATGTATCTCGTTGCCTTCCTACATTGGACACGCAAAAAAGAACTTTTTATGCTACAAGATTGGTATGATTAGGGTTGTGGGGTAGATGAGATTCATATGTACATGAAAACTGCATATTATATGCACTATTTGTACTATTTATCTACTTGTGTACTATTTATGTGCACCTTCATGAGACCGGACTCTTTACTTGATATGAAAACACTTATCTTTTGGTTTGTGTCCTCAAGCTCCAACGAAAAAGCAAAAATAATGAAATGAAATGAAGAAAATCAAACCTTCAGTAATCATAATATGCTGATTTGCTACATAAGAAACTTTTGAACACAGTTGTGCTGCTTCGTATAAGTTGTGGATGCTTTTCAGTGTTATTTAAATGATAAAAAAAAAGTTAAATGATGAAAGAGCAGAATTTATTTTGAAACAAAAATCTCTTTACTGTCACGTTTGATCAGTTTAATGCATCCTAGCTTAAGTTATCTTACCAAAATGATAACATAAATTTACCATGACATAAACTTATTCATAGTGTGATCTTGGTCACATCTACCACACACACAAATAAGATTCTGGACTCCTGAATAAAGGGTGTCTCCAGCTTAGCCCTTGCTAACAGATATTCACTCTTAACAGCTGTTACACCAGCATGACTTCACATGTATGGATATCACTGACATATAGGGCCACTCCTGAAGTCATGTGACCGTCCCCCCTCTGCATCTACCCCACCCCCACAAGACCAGACACACACAGACACAGAGGCCTACCACACTTCACCAGCACCAGATACAAAGATATTGCATCTCCAGCGCCATCCAAATGCATTTCATTCATAACGCATCTAGAACCTTTTTCTGTAAGGAACAGATGCTAGAATGCTACACTTCCGTACCCTGAGCGTTTGAGTCTTTCTGACCACTTCATCGAGTGAACTTGTTCATAAGAGTCTTTAATTTGCAAACCGGATTATATATTATGTTTTCTGTTGCATGCAGAAGACTCTGTAATTAAAAAACATGCTGTGTGTTTGTTGCTTTTGTATTTTGTATTATGTGAACTACAAATGCAAAATATTGATTTTCATGTGAGTGTGTGTGT
>JAUMHI010000030.1:214507-240503 GCA_032359435.1 Enteromius unitaeniatus
GTGTGTGTGTGCGTGCTAAAAAATTGTGCTAATGTAGATTAGGATGCAGCAAACACTCCCATACATGCAATATATTATAAAAAAACAGTAACATTCCCCGAAATGGCCAGCATTGAAGTGGAATGCTTGTGCAAACGGCAGATTACAGTAATAACAGCTTTTTCTAAAACTGCCCCAGTTTAGCAGGGTGTTGACATCTCCGGCCTCTAAGCTCTCAATAGGAGATTTCACTGAATGCCCCAGAGTTCAAGACATCCCTGGAATGTCACGTGAAGCCCTTGAGCAATATTACCGCAGCTCATGCTTGATGTCCCCGTGTCCGCTTTCAGAAAAAAAAACTTGCTGTGATATTTTGTAAACATACCTCTATTTTCCGCAGTATGCAGTGTGCAAACCAGCTACATTTGCACAAAAACCAGCATAAAACCAGAGCATGATGTTCAGAATCCTGTATCCCACAAGGCACTGAACTTCATCTGACCTTGCATTTCCACGGTGACATCTCTTTTTTACCACCAGTTAAGACACAACACCGAATTGCATTAAAAATCACTTATTAGGAGATTATAACTGCCTTTCACCATGGTATGATACGACGATTTTTAACATTTACTGCTGCATCACGTACAGCCACTGTTTTCTCATACTGGTGTTAGTACGGTTTTTTGAAGGACAGCTCTTATGCTCACCAAAGCTCATCAAAAATACAGTAAAATAGCAGAAAATATCATTACAACTGTTTGTTTTAATATGTGACCATGAACCACAAAAGCAGTCATAAGCAGCACAGGTATATTTGTAGCAATAGCCAACAATACATTGTATGGGTCAAAATGATCCATATCTCATTTATGCCAAAAAATCATTAGGATATTTAGTAACAATCATGTTTCATGAATATATTTTGTACATACCTTGTCGTAAATATGTTAAAACATTGTTTTTGATTAATAATATCAGTAGTATGCACCGCCAAGAACTTCATTTGGGCAACTTTAAAGTCACTTTTATCAATATTGTTGTGCACCATTATCAAATAGATGAATATTGTCCAATCTTACATCATGGAAAACATATTTTTTAAACTTCAGATGATTTAGATGATGTAAAAATCTCAAATTCAAAACAATGGCGCTCATGACAGGTTTTGTGGTCCAGGATCACATATTCAAAACGTACTAATGCTCATTTTTTAAATCCTACTAAGCAGTGCGTCCTGCGTAGTACGCAGTAAGCGAGTAATGCTGGCTTGTCGTGACGCACTGACAGGTCGCATTTGTATGCAACTCACAGACGTCACAATGGCTTCATTCAGCGCTGCATTATGACGCAACAGAAGCCGTTTCAAGGCCGCGATTGCGTCACAATGACAGCTGCCTTGATCTTTAGTATTCTACAAAGGCCTTTAATAAACATGTAGTTATTTTCTCAATAAACGGGTTGTGTGTTACGTTTGATTGACCGGGTTCTCTCACCTGGTGGTGGTTGTAGTTGTTTCTCTGCTGCAGAAAGGCGCCCTGCTGCGGGGGTATCTGCGGGCTGACCGGGGACCGGCGGCTCTGCGGCGGCGCGTTGATCTGCGGGGAGAAGGGGCTGCTGAAGCCCTGCACCGGGCACGGGTTTGCCGAGAAGCTCTGGAAGAAGCCGGGGTTGATAGAGGAGGGGATGCCGGGGTAAAAGTTGTCAGGCTCGGTGGTGGGGATCGGGTTTATTGCGTTAGCGGCATTGGAGACGGGCGGAGGCGGGGAGCTGGTCTGCACGGACCACGGCGTCCCGAAAGCGGGCAGGGAGGGGGAAACCGAGCCGCCGCCGCCGCCGCCGCCAGGGCTCTGCATCTCCGGGAACGCAGCTGCCGCGAGCATGTTACTGCCGCCGGTGCCGTTGTTGATGTGGTGCGCGCTGGGGGACTCCATCTGGGGCTTCACCTTGGACGATGGCGCATCAGTGTCCAGGCCCGTGGAGGAGGAGGAAGAGGAGGAGGATGAGGAGTACGGCTGCTGCTGCGTTGGTGGCGGCGGCGGCGGCGGCTCGGTCTGCTGATGTATGTTCCGGTCGCGCTGAAGGTCACCGGCTGTCTGTGGGTGACCTACAGCGGAGAAGCGGCTCAGGTCGCTGCTCTGCTCGCTGTTGGACTGAGAAGCTGTCAGCCCCGCAGGCTCATCCTGCATGTTGCGCTGATGTGACGGGAAAAGAGGGGGCACCAGAGGCGAGCTGCTGGGGCGCACCGGAGACGGGCTGGGATAGGGTGTGAATGCGCCTCCGCCGAACCGTGTGGAGCTGCTGCTGATGTTCGCTGTCTGCAACAAACCGAACCCGTAATCACCCATTTAACTGCGTCAAAACAGCGCAGCTCTCCTATCCCCAGGCCTGCTCAAGAACAATAAGAGAGGCACTGCGTCCTGTAACTTCCTAAGCCCGTTTGGAGCGAGAGAGGAGGAGCTTTCGGTCGCCTTTTTACGCGCTGTAAATATTGCTCGCGGATTTAATTGTCTGCGGCTTTTTTTGGCCGTTCTAGCCGTCCGACCGACCGCGCATCCCCCTCCTCGCGTTACCGGCGGATCTGATCCGCTGCTGCGGCAGAGGATTAAAACTCCTGCAGCGCGTCACGGCCGCGTCACAGCGCCCGCCTCCCTCACAGCCGCAGAGAGAGCCGCAATGTGCGCGTCGCTCATTCATTATTCAGGAGGTGCAGCAGAGCAGAGCGTGTCGGAAATATGGCAGCTGCTCGGTCAAATGCTTGTTCGGGTGTATTCCAGCCTTTTCACCTTTAGCCTTTATAATCTGCCGAGGTTTCACTCAAGCATCAAGTAAACCAGTAATATCATATCATATTGCATATTCGGTGTCTGATAAAGCATTTGAATTATGTTGGCGCATGGCTGTGGAGCATATAAGCGTGTAGCACAGTCCATAGTATGAAGTACACTATCCCAAAGTATTTAGTAGTCTTTATAGGCTGTAGCATATAGTGTATTCTATGTAGTATATAGTCTAGATTATACATAGCGCATATAGCATATTTAAAGTAGTGTGTTATATACAGTGTGTGTATTCGTTTACTTTGCAATATATTGTTGTGGTGTTGTGAACACGATATAGTGCTATGCAGTATACTATACAGGCTAGATTACCGTAATATTCAGTACACAGTAAACATATAGTATTAGTATATATTCTTTAGTGTATACTAAGTGTAGTATATTCTTTGTAATGTACTTTACATTTTGATTTACACCATACTGTTCAGTACACATTAAGTAGTATACATACCTTAGTTATACATGTTGTATACTTAGTGTAGTAAATGCACATATGTACTGAACAGTGTAGGTTATTCAGTAGTATGTAGTACAATGTAGTACACAATCATGATCAATACATACAGTAGGAATCAGTATAGTATTGTGTATTCATTCAGTGTAGTACTGTGCAATAGTTTTTTTTATCATGTAGTAGTGTATACTATGTTGTGTAGTATAGGGCACAGTGTTACACAGCAGACCCAGTACTATGTAGTCTAGATTATACTGTAGCATTCGGTATATAGTAAGTATCGGAGTATATTATGTAAAGTGTATTATATAGACAGCAGTCATTTATTATTGTGTAGTGTATACTTAATTGTGTTAGGAACATTATATAGTGCAGTAAGTGCACTCCCGCACATTTTGTATGTCTTTCTTATCAGATGCACCCAGCTCGGGTCTTGTAGTGTCTACTAAGGAGCCGATGAGTTGAATCAGGTTTGTTTCATAAGAAAGGCATACTAAATGCGCAGGGCAGGGGTGCCTCCAGGAGAGGTTTGAAAACCACTGGTACACAGTATACCATATATTTAGTGCGCAGTAAGATGTGTAGTATATTCTATGTAGTGTACTATATAGCATCCACTTTATTATTTAATATAATATAAGGTATATTTAATTGTGTTGTATACAGAGTGAAATTCTAATGTAATGTACAGTCATATTATACTATAGCATTCAGTACACAGTATATAGTGTAGTATATTCCATGTAATTTAGTGCACTATATAGTATCTGCTTTAATATGTAATGTATTGTGTAGTGTATACTTAGTGTCGTATATTCTATATAATGTACCAAACAGTGAAGATAATACTACAGTATTTAGTACCCAGTATGTTGTGTAGTATATATTATTAAGGGCACTTTATAGTATGCAGTTGTTTATTATTAAAACATTGTATAATGTGTACTTAGTATACTACATCAAATAGAAAATACTACATTGCTATCTAGAGTGTACTGTAGAAGTCAGTAAGTGTATTAATAAGTAGTATAGTAGGCTATATTCAATTTAGTACACTATATAGTATATAATTGTTTATTATTATAGTATAGTAGTATATACTATGTTATGTAGTATATTCTATTATATATTATAGCAATATGGTCGCCGTGATTTTGCCAAGTTATTAACCGAACCCTAAACCGAACCCTAACCAAAATTTACTCCTAAAATCATTGGGAAAAGATAGCTGATTAACAAGGGTGTAGAAGCACATAACCCTGATCATGAGCCTACAAGAGATGTTTCCTGAAAAAGTATCCCTCAAGTCTGATTGGTTGATGGGAATGTTGTTCCAGGCACATCTTGTACTTGGTGAAATGACACTCACCTATGTGGTTTGCAGAACCTGGTTTTATCAAGTTTGACATGTTCCTGGATCAACATCTTTTATTGATCCTGGGACAACATTGAAATTAGCCAACCGGATTTGAAGAACCAGTATATAGTTTCAGTGATTTTAGGCTGGCAGTCAGTGTTTTGGCGCTTGTGTCATTCGTCTTTTCCTCTGATTTTAGGCATTGCTCATGGGTAAGGTTAGGTTTAGATGTAGAGATATGGTCAAGAATTAATTTTTGGATGTTGTTGTTCCAAGGTCAACAAAATATGTTGACCTGGGAGTACATCTAAATCAGTAAAATCAAAGTGTGCTATGTAGTATACAATCTAAGTATACAAAGTCTGGATTATGTTGAAGTGTTCTGAATATCGTAGTATAGTGCAGCTTTAATAAATATCTTAGTAGTCTGTGTCGTTCATACTGTGCTGTTTAGTATATTAATGTAAAATACATAATGCTTTATAAAGAAGCATTTAGTCTTTGAAATTGTTTAATATATTTAAAAAGGGTAGTTTATTATGTATAGTGTAATATATAATCAAGTAGTATATGCTACCATAAATGGTGTCATTGTGAGGTCTGTTGTATTTAGTGTAGTAGATGGTGTACACAGTGAAGTATTCATTATATCCTTTAGTGTAATACATAGTACAAGAAAAAAATATTTTATACAGATAACTTCACATAAACAAAAACATACCGCAAAGCCTTTTGCTATTACCATGTTTGATTGGGTTTTTTGGAAATATACAGTCCCATGATAATACCATGTTATTTTTAGAAACACATAAACCTGTTTTGCATAATTATTTAGTACCGTGGTATCATTGTACGGCATCACCAAGGTACTTTTATGTAGGGGTATTTTGCTTATATTATAGTTGCAGAATATAGTTTAGAAGTGCATACTTCAGTATGTACTGCTGTGTGTATAATACGAGCGAACAGGGATAATGACCCTGCGATGTGTAACCTCAGCGAACAGTGACGCTGGATTCTAAAAATATCTCATTAAAATGCACCGGGGTGTCAAGGAGATTAATTCCCTATGCATGCTTAAACAGCATCTTCATGCTTCTAACGAGGGGACATTATTCTGTCCCACCAGTCTTTGTCCACCTTTTAAAGGATGTGATCCCGTTTGACAGCTGGTCGTGTTTGTACCTCCCACGTCAAATGTGGCATTTGTTTTAACCACTTCAGCCCCTCTCATGCTGGGCTCTGATCAATAATGAAAGCTTTTACAGGATGTGTATGAAGGGGGTTGTCTTCTACTAAGCACAATTAATTATGGCTATATTGCCATCAATATAAGCACAATACTCCCTGTCATAATTCCCATAAATGTCTTATTCCTCCATTGATTCAATCACGGGGCAGCAACACTAAGGACAGATTAATCATACAATCATTGATCTAAGCCCATCAGAGCTTTGCCTCCATGCACAATTGATCAAAGTCTACTCACTTTTCCCATTTGCATCCCCGCTACACGCAGCATCATTACTCCTCAAGTTTAAAAAGACACATGCTGTAATTTGCCTGACGGGCTTCGATCACTGTGTGTTTGGTCTAACAGGAGCATCAAACCCTGCATGCTACCTTTATTAGGGGTCATTACTGAAGGGTGAATGGTGATGGTAGATAAACTGTTGAAATATCCAGGACTAGCAGCTGACAACCTGTAATTGTCCTTTTTTGAAATTCATTTCCATCACGATCAGAGAGATAGATGATTGTATTTGAATGGAGACACAGATAAATGAGATATGGGAAACAGAGCTAGTCAGAAATAGGATTGTGGGATATGGGGGGTAGAGAGAAAAAGTCAGAGATACGGTGAACAGACATTGTAGGCAATCTAATTTGCTGATTACCACTGTATAGATTTCAACCTACAACTAAATAGCAGCTGGCCTTCTAAGTGTGTGTGTGTAAGAGAACCGACTGAATAAACATCCACTAGCAGACTCTTATCTGGATCGATGAACTCCTCCTTTTTACCCTATTTAAAAACTTACATTCTAAATCAGACAAATCTCAAAGACAAATGTATGACAGCAAATGTTTTAGAGATGTGTTAAAGCCAAAACATACATCTTTCAGGGATCTATGCAATGCGCTCATGCATTCAGGGTGCTCATCTTTTAGACAAAAAGACGCAAAACTAAACTAGATTTTGTTGTGTTTGGCTGGAATTTGCAGTGACAGTACTAGAGGGCGATTGCTAGGGTGTTGATTAGCTGTTCAGAGTGTTTTTAGCATGTAGCATGTCATTGCTAACATTGGCTTGCAGTATGAATAGTTTTACAGTTTACTCTTCATACAGTTTTTTCATCCAGTCATTAAACTATAGTATAATAGCTTATTTTGGCATTTGCAAAATAAGATCATATGATTTGAGGTGTCTGTACCATGGTTTATTATGGTTAAATCTGATGCTATAGGGAATTTCCTACTATTTCCTTTTCCTACTGATTCATATGACACACAAAAGTGGAAATAACACTCCAGGGCTTTCAAAGTCGTCATCGCACTGGTAGAATTACAGTATACAGGATTTCCATTAGATGTTTTTTTGTGTTCTCTAATGTTCCGCTTGGAAACAATGATGCCGTGACATCGAACCCCTCACAAAAGAAGAAAGTTGTGTTGTGTTTACAACTGTGACGATGAGCAGAATAAACTTAATGTTGGATTTTCTAAAGTATGAAATATTTAAACCTTTAAAATTTATCCTAAAGAGTTTTATACACCGGCCTGTTATTGTGGCAACATTTCCACCCCACCAAGAAGTGAAACAAACTGTGATTGGTTGTTTGACATGTCAAACAGTCTCATGGGCGGCCATCATGTCATAAAATGGTATGATTAGAATTATAGCTATCATCCTTGGCGTGAATGAGCTAGAACACAGCTAGAAACAAAGCTTCTCCATGTCTTCGTTTAATAAGGTTTTGTTTAAGTTTAAGCAAAAGAAATAAGGAATTTATACTGACTGCTAAAGTTAATCGATTAAAAGAGGAAATTTCACAAGCTGATAACTGCAGAGATGACACAGCATATTCCCTTGAGGCCTAACACACACACACACTTTGTCATCACTTGTATCCTCTTGAGATCTTGCCTTTGCGTTCCCCTTCCTCCATGTTCTTCTTCAGCTGTTGAGTCCATAAACAAGGACCCCTCCTCCTGCTCTTGTTGCCCAGATGGGGCAGTTCTCCTAGTTTAAGGGCAGGTGTGGCAGCCCTGGCCGGTGCTGAGCAATCATTGGCTGTGATTAGTGTGTGTGATTTCTGGGTGGGGTTGAATGTGTGTCTGCGGTGGTGGTGGGGTGGTTATAATAGGGCAAGCTGCCAGCTGCTGTCTCTTTCTCAATGTATAGCATTCTCAAACAGGATGGGGGGTTGCATATGTGTGTGTGTCTTTCTAAGTGTGTCAGCTGCCACTGAACTAAATGTGACACCTCAATCTGAGGATGAGTACATACTATGGCTGCGTTCCAAAACCTGGCGTGCCGTCTACACAGGCACCTACCAAAATGAAACCTTACAGGTGACTAATTTGGACACCATATAGAAAGTTTTGCATACAACACTTCAGTTTGAGGTTAGCATGTTGCTAAGCTAACAACAGGACTTTCTAAAGCTGTGGTCACATTTACTGTTCTGTGCGTTTTTGTCGAAATCCAGTCACGTCCGTTCAGAAATTTCACACCGATTTCGCAACAGGTTCAGTTAATCGCGTTGACTGACAGAAAGCTGACTGGTTTGAAAGTGATTTCTGTGTGAGCTGTGGTTCATTTGTAAGTACATTATTTGCAATAGATAACATGTTTTTGCTTACAAAATTTCCCAGAAATGTTGCTACTGTAAACACACCTTTATAATAAATATAAGGTATAATAATCTGTTCTTAATGTAGAAAGTTTCCTGACAACAATTTCACTTCCGCCATCTTGCATATTTTTTATTCCTTTTTTATTCCACTTTACTGTACACTGCAGGTCTTGACACCCAATTTCGATTTGTTGACTATATCTCATTTTATTTTATTTATTTAGATGATTAGCCTACATCTTTTAAAAGTGAAGTATACTTACTTAGAAGGAGGGTTGCCAGGTCTGCTAAACAAAATTTTCCTAATTGCTAATCAAATCCAGCCCAATCACATTTGTTCTGCAGGGTTTTTCCCTCTGTTCCAGGGGGAGGGGCAGATATCTTTGACCCACAGACTAAAAAACAACCACAGCAACAGTGTAAGAGCCCAGTTCCACAGAAAATCCATGGACTTGGAAACACTTCCTGGAAACATGTCTACCTGAGTTGACATTATTTGCTTTTTCAATGACTGCAATGAATACTGTACTATTCATCCACATATTAACATGGGAATATCCAATCTGTCCGCTTACGTGGGATTCATATCTGGTTTATTTCCACACGTAAATAAGGCCTTAAACCAATGTGAGAAAGTGATTTTTCATATCCAATCAGAAATGGGTCACTTGAAGCAATTAATGTAAATGTGAATTTGGAAGGTAAAAATTTTGCTTGCCGTTTAGAACAGTGTTGGTGACATACTTGTGCTGCCTAAGTGGGCAGGTCACTTGGTTTTGGACAGCACTTCCTATGAAGGGGGAACACTTGGTGTCAGTTTGCATAATTGTTGTGCGATGCAAAACTATATTTAGATTGACCTTGTCTACCAGACGGTCTATTTTCAGATTTCTAAAAAGATCTCTGTCTCACAGCGACTGAACATGCAGTGAAGACCAAATGCAAATGTTTATATTGATGCTGTTGATGGCATTGAGATCAGAAAAGATCAAATTAAGTTATGCATCTGGGGTTAAACGCATGAGTTGATGATAATTGACTGAATGCAGGCAGAGTAAATGGTACGTTTAATTCATGCAAATAAAAACATGGCTGTGAGGGATAGAAGAACAGCCTGTTGTGTAGTTCTAGACATAGGTCATGTCTTAGTTTGTTTTCCTAAGCCTTTAGATTAATATTGTAGGAATAGGGTACATTATGAATTAATTTTTTTGTCAAACCTTGGACTTTGCAGTACAAGACTGTACTTTTATTCTTTGCAGCTTTAATTTGCATCAATGTAGTATGTCTGCCCAGTCTAAAATTCAGTAAGATTGAGACCCCCAAGAGTCTTACAAATTATTGAAAGGACCACTTACTCTCACTATCTCTCTTTCTCTCTCTCTCTCTCTCTCTCTCTCTCACACACACACACACACACACAATTACACCTACAAACATCTAATAGCATTAGCAGTGTGTTTCTGAGGCTCTTTAAGATGCAGCTGTATCAGTGTAAAGGTGAGGAGTGTAATCAATGTACAACACAATGGGACCTTTTTCTCTTTTAAACAACTGAAACTAATTCTGAACAAAACAAATGGCCTTTTGTATGAATCCTGGTCCTGTAAAACCAGCAAGGCCACAAAATCTGCAGCTCTAAACCTTATGTGAAGGTATTATGATAAAATTCTCATTTCATGTTTTTATGGCTACAGCAATCGCATCAGTGTTAAGTGTTTATCACTAAACCAATGATTCATTTGGGCAATTGGTGGTGTTTGTTGAGTCAAGAATTGCTAATACTATTGCTTATAATTAGTGTGAGGGATTTGAATGAACTTTTTTCAATTTTGAATTAACAAATCATCAAATTTATGTTAATGTTATTGCATAAGGCCAAACAAGTTTAATTGGTTTAATCACATGTACACCCTAATGACAAAGTGACTTGTACAATTGCTGACATTGTTTACAAGTTAATGTCATCATACACAAGACTCAAAGAGACCACAGTTCATGTAACCCACTCACTTCAAAACCATATATAAAGAGACTTTGCATTTTTTAGTGAGTATATATATCATTGAATCATTAAATGCCATTTTGATATTTCACTTGAAAAATCAAAGTGGCTTTTATTGATTAAGCTTGGCAACTAGCAGATACTGTATATTACCGATGACGTAAACATGAAACCAATTTTATTGGAAAAAGCATACCGGTTTTGCACTTTTTTGATGATATAAAATGTACCCAGAGTTATAGAATGAGCCAAATATTCCATCATCCATCATGCATTTACATGTTCTGATATGATCAAGTCAGTTATGACATGTCCTTCTGAAGCTATGTTTCTTTTCAGAGCAACCTCACAAATTCATATTTTACACCACTTTTTATGATCCAGTCAATTTCCAATAGATCCAAAGAAAACTATTGCAAAGTGACTTATATTATCTGGTAATCGAACCCATAACCTTGTTGTTTAGTTACATTTATGCATTAAGAAGCTTTTTTCTAAACTGACTTTCTTTTAAGGTTTACATTTCTACCAGTCTTTTACGTTCCCCTGGGAATTTAACCCATAACCATAGAATTTATTTGCATTTATGCATTTGGTGAATGCTTTTATCCAAAGTGACTTTAACTTAACTTAAGTTTCAATAAGTACACTTCAGTAACCATATCGTTCATTTACAATTATGCATTTGACAGACGCTTTTATCCAAAGTGATTTAAAAGGTTTTAAGGTACATGTATATATTTCTAGCAGTCTTTTACGTTCCCTGAGAATCAAACCCATAACCTTTGCAGTTTAAGCTATTTTATCATGACGCAACAGACATTTACAGATAGAATTAAGTCAAATACCCTGGTTTTATTCAGAAATGCATATTATGAATGTAAAATGGACTGTGAGTGGTGTGTTACGTTGACATGAAGTGTTTTATTGGGTGTGTCTCTTAGGTGTGTCTGTATGAGAAAGGGTGTGCTTGTGTGGGGTGTGTGTTGAGGTGGTGAGGGGTTAGGGTTTGGTCTTGTTATCTTCTTGACCTGTTTTTAAACCCGTCAATGAAGCAATCTGTTCTGAGGATTAGGGCTAAGTCACGCGCTTATGCACTGCACATTCAGAGGAAGATACACTCAAGTGTTTTGTTGTGTGAGGTGTGCTGCTCTGTTTGCAAGAGTAAGCGATGTGTTTGGCTGGGTTTATTTATTAATGCTGTTTGCCTGACTATTAGTTTTGCATATTACTTGAGATTAGTGATTTGATGAACCCATAACCCATGAATTAAAACATGATTTGCATTATTAAGGGGTTAGTACAGTTTGTTTTATCCATATCTACAGAGATGCATCATAGAAGCAATTCAAAAAAGAGTAGTGCACTTAATTTTAGTGTATCTCAAATTTTAACAATTTAGTGTCCTCATATACTGCTCGACAGGAAATCTAAAACCACACCATCTGAACCGCTTGTCCTCTGAAGGTTTACAGAGAGATCACAGCATGATCTGCAGTATTTGAGGAGGGTGAGGGGAGGTCTGACCCATGAGAGAAAGTGTGAGGAAGAGGGGGATGGTAACGAGAGGAAGACACATCTGACAAGGTCACCTTTTCATACAGCTGAAGGGGAAATTCAAACATTAGCTCTTGTAGTTCAAAACGTCTAACTTCATGAGAAAGCCAAAAAGAGATGTTCAGCAGAATGTACAGGCTGCTTTTTTTTTTTTTTTTAAATACACTAAGAGTGAATGCAGACTTCAGCTTCTGCTCACATGAAATAAATTATATTTAAAGGAAGGGTATACGATTTCTGAAAGCCATTGCTGATATTTGAAATCACCAAAGCAAACACGCCCCTACCCCAAAAGGGTCTTGCCCCTTTGATAGCTCCGCCCCACACATACGTAGCTTAAGCAACCCAGTCAACGAGTTCTGTGAAACAAAGCAGTACAAATGTTACACCGTCTACACGGGACGCAAGTTGCGCAACAAAATACTACAGAAGTCATTATAATCAGTGATGACAAATATCCGACAGAAAACTGCTGCAACGTTCTACTTATGATGCGCTTACATTTATTTCATATTATTTTCAACGGTTGCTTTATCATGTCTAGTGTATCTCACCTATCAAGAAGAACCAAAACAACCTTGGCGTCCGATTGCAGCTGATACAATATTTACACTGGTCAAAAATCTTACCAACCACACATTTTTAAACAGTAGTGTAATCAACACTATTTAATGACCAGTTACAGATTTAATGATGCAGCGCTGAGTAAAAGATGACAGAATATTAATTTTCTATTCCATTAAGAATCACAAGTACGTCCATCAGCGAGATGACAGATAATGATGAATTTTTATGACCACATACTCATCATCAGCATCGCAACCGCTGCCACGCTTACTGTTTTTGACTCATGTAAGTAAATCTCTGGAGTTTGTGGTCTCACATGCTGAGTGTGATGATGCATTTGAACACAGATCTGATAAGAGTGGAGCTACTGGACACCTGTTTATACAGCACACATACAAACCATTATCTACAAGTTACATAACAAACACCACAGTCTTCTGCTTCACACAGCACATTTAAAGAGACAGATCACCCCAAATACAATCCTGACGTTTGCATCGAGACACATTTATGCTATTCGCTCGCCCTCATGTTGTTCTAAACCTGTGTAACGCTCTTTCTTACGCCAAACGGTTCTCGCAGAAATTTACTCAAATGCAGAAATTAAACAGAGAATTCGTTAAACAAACCTATCCACCGAATGGAAAAGAGCAGCTTGAACATTCTTCAAAGCATCTCCTTTTGTGTTTTTCAGAGGACAGAAGGTTTTTGAAGCAGGTTTGAGTGATATTCCTTTAAACCCTTGTTCTGTATAGATTTTATGGTTACCGAAATACAAGGTTTATTCATTTTGGAAGCAATTTTGTAAAAGACAAAAACTGCATGCCCTAAAATACCTCCTACAATATATTCACAGCCTAAAGCTGTCTGTATAGATTTTTTACCTACATTATAGGCTACACAAAACTATTTGATTATAAATCAGCCTAAGTTAATTTTATTGTTTGCCAGATATTAACTTGACACTGCATCCAAAGCGATTTCAAAGCCTACTGACAGGTCTGTCTTTGTGTTTGTTGAGTGTGTTAATTACACCTTTGCTCACATGTCTGTTTGTGACCTCAAGAGCTCCAGCTGGAGGTCAGAGGTCAATAATGACAGGTGTCTAGAGCTCCAGATGCATTCTGGGAGCTAGGCAGGTGCTGCGAGGGGGGACTGTGACTTTATTAAATAAATAAAAAATCAGATAATGCAGAGTAAACAAAAACATGTCTTTGTCTCTGAGATGCTCAACAGCTCAAGACAGACCTCACTGAGGCCACAGCATTTGGTTTATTTACAATCTGTTTGTCTTATAAACAATGAATGTCATTAGATGAAATAGTCCTGATTTGTTTTGTTTTGAAGCTCAGCTGATTTTAACTGACCACACAAATCACAAACCTGTTACTACCTTAATATATATATATATATATATATATATATATGTATATACATTTGTTTTAAGTTTCAAGATGTAACAGCATAATGTAAACTGGCTAAATGTACTGTCTAGAAATGAGTTTTGTTTCTGTGGAATGATAGGTGTTCATTCAGTGTCTGTTATCGTGACTTATCTGAGCAAACATGAGCAGGCTGTAGGTGGGAGGAATTTATTTATTTATTTATTTATTAAGAAATGAATCTGTTTTCGTTTGGTCACTGTATAACTACAGGCAAAGGAAACTGTCACCTGCCTCTCAATAATGTAGTGAGTAACTCAAGCTTCAAACAGTTAATAATGCATCAACACAGACAGACATGGACACACACTGAGACACATTAGCATTATAGAGACAATGGGAAAGTGTGTGTGTGTTGGGGAAGGGGCTCTTCCATTATTAATATGTGAAACTGGGTGGAATGAGGATAGAATACTTCTGAATCTAAACCTCTCTCACACACACACACACACTTTAAAAAAAAGTTGTGTTTTCATGTTTTATGGAGACTCTCCATTAGCATAGTGGTTTTTATAGTGTACAAACTACCCTACACCTAACCCTATCCCTTAGAAAACACTTTCTGTTTTTTATATATTTTATATAGTTGTTTCCTCACGAGAAACTAAAAAATGTCATGACAAGATCCAAATTATCATCCTTAATATATAATATTACATAACATGATAAATACCAGGTATATACACACACACACACACACACACACACACACACAAACAAAAATACACAGGTTTTAATGTGTTATGGGTTCATCTATAGGCATAATGATTTTCTACTGTGCAAACTGTATTTTCTACCAATAACACCAACCCCTAACCCTACCCATCACACCTTTTCTTTCTTTTTTAAGATTTCTAAAACAACTCTGTGATTTATAAGCTTGTTTCCTCATGGGGTTTTTCATAACTATGTAATTTGTCGATATAATAACGTTTTGCAAACAACGTGTTTCGGGAGGAGCGCTGGACGATTGAGCACGGCTGAAACCGCATTCCCTAATCAATCTCCTCGTTACACCTGTCCAATCATATTCCCTCATATTCCTAAATAGCCCCACTTCCTGTCCCTTTGCATCCTCCGGGGCATGCAGGGATTGAGCCCGGGCTCCGGGCCCTTGCGCTCACCAGGGTTCAAAGCTCTAGGTTTCGGAGTCCGCTGTCCTCCTGGCATGCCCTGGACAGCATGCCAAATTTGCCTTTATTAACCTTCATGATTGAGGAAGCGCGAACTCGTGAAATCAAATTGGTTTCACTTCGTGTTGATGGTCCCTTTAACGCATTCTGTTGATTTTAACATTGCACCTACATATCTACCAACTCTCCATAGAGTGCTATCAGAGTATAGTAGACTGGTAGGGTTAGGGTTAGAATAAGTTGATATGTATTGCAAAGTTACTTATAGTCAGTAGAGCATCTTTTGGGAGACCAACACAATAAAGAGTTAGCAGATATTAATTAGAGAGTGTACTAATGTTCTAATGAGAATTAGTTCACATGTAGACGCAAAGCTACTTATTATCAACAGATTGTTCAAGAGGAACCATTAAATAAAGTGTTACCATAAAATTGTAAGCTGTGCACTCAACTTATCAGTTTCCATAAAACATAATATTAATAAATCATTTTTCAATGACGTTTCAGTCAAGAGTTGTTTTCCTCAGATCACTTGAACAAAACAACTGTGTTTTGTCTCCCTCTATTTGTGAAAACAGTACACTACAATAGTCTATTTAAGTTCCACTAGTCTACAAACAGAATCGAAGTTGTCTGTATATGTTTATGATTTTTTAGTTTGGTAAGATGATTTAGGCTAATAGTTTATGTAAATATAGGCCTCCAATTAGCGTCATAAATGTTATACACAGGGGGTATGGAAAGTATTCAGACCCCCTTCAATTTTTCACTCTTTTTTATATTCAAAAAACAGATTTAGTATTCATCAAAATAAATTAAAATAAACTTAGAATATGATGCAAACCTGCAAAACTTATTTTACATAAATGTATCTAATCCCATTTCATTAACCCATGTCTTTGCTGCTGACCTTTGATCCAGTTCAGCCACACTTACAAGCAAAAATGACTTCAAAAATGAACTATTGTGCTTCATTGTTTTTTTTTTTTTATAACTTAAGATTATTGATTTTTTTTCTCCTGCATTCTACTTTACAGATGTGAGTTTACTTTTTCTTCAGCCTAAGGTTTATGCATTACACTTGTGGGAAAGAACTTTTACATTTGCTGTAAATACAACTTCTCATATTAAAAACAAACACTCAAGCTCTGCCCATATAAGTAATCTAATTAGCTATCTTTTTTTGTGAACAATTGTTTATTGACAGTGAAATTCAGGATAGTACAAAAATGTAACACAACAGTTTCAATCTAGACTGCATTTATATACCCATCCACAAGGCAAACACTCAGTATTCTGAGGAAAGTACGTAATAATGCAGTGAAACAATCTACAACATACAATACAAAAATAAACATACATCAAATAGAATAAATAAACGATTTTACAATGTCAAAAGTGGTACTCCACATCTTTAAAGTTGTAGTCTTTTCTCCATGAATTCGAGCTGTAGAGAGTTCCATAGAAACAATGTCCAGCAAAGATAATCCACATACATGTCTGGTCATTGAATGGGGTGGAACCCAGCGGCTGACTAACATTTTCTTTGCAGCAGTAAGAGCAGCTAAGAGCAAGTTTCTCTGTTGCGGGAATAGGGCCAATTCTGAAAAGTCATTTAAGAAGAAAAGATTTGGAGACAGCACCACATGCTTTTCTACCCTCTGATCTCTTTTACCGTTCCAAATATATTTAGAAATTACTGAATCAAGTTTTTTCCAATAGCTAGCAGGTGGGGGTAAAGGAATCATGGACGAGTAGAAATTAACGCTGGGAAGGATGTTCATTTTCACAACAGATATTCTTGCATGGAAAGAAGTAGGGAGATGTGTCCAATTAGTGTAACAGAACGATCCTCTGTGGCGCTGTCTGACCGTCATCAGCGAGAACCTTCCCCAGAATATTAGTTCCCACCCAGACCTCTTTTCCCCGAACACCTGCAGTGATTTTCCGCTACAAGTGTTCGGCATTATCTCCTGTATAAAAAGGGACTCACAGAGATCAGTTCGACGCAAAGTTTTGATCGTTCACGACAACTCTGAGCATTCTTGGATATCTTTCGGAGTGACTTGTTTACTACCTGGATTGTTTATTTCGTCATTGATTCTCGCTTGTTGCCCCGAACCTTGCCTGGACCTAGACCCTGATTCTTGCCCGTTGCCCCGAACTCTGCCTGGACTCTTGTGTATTGAACCCTGCCTGATATCACGACCTCCCTCCTGTTTCACGGTACTGTTTCTGATCTGCCTATTGTGATTATGTCTGCACCCGATGACCACCGCATGTTTGACTTTGATTGTATGAATAAATCGTTGCAAATGGATCAACAGTCTGTCGAGCCATCCTTACAGAAAACTTCGCCGAACACTGATCCAGCAACGCTGCACAATCTGACTCGGGAAGTCTCGCACCAAGGCGCCATGCTGCATACCCATCATCAGCAGTTAGAAAAACTGACTCGCTTATCTGAAGATATGGGGCAATCTTTACAGACATTAAATGCCTCTATGCAAGCTCTGAGCGCCGCCATGTCACCACAACCTGCCTTCCCTTCACAACCACCTCCCAGCACCAGTCACACTGCACGGGTGTCGCTCCCTGAGAAGTACGACGGATCCCCAGGGAGAGTAAGGTGTCGCTGGTTTGCTCGCTCTTGGTAGGAAGAGCTCTGGACTAGGCCACTGCTTTGTGGGAAGGACAGGGCATGTCCTTTATGAGGTACACTGAGTTTATGCAGCGTTTCAGAGAGGTCTTTGCTCACGCCACGGATGGGCGCGAACCAAGCGAGGAAATCCTCAGTCTCAAGATGGGAACCAGCTCAGCAGCCGATTTCACTCTGCAGTTCCGCACTCTGGCAGCACGTACCGGCTGGCCACCGGAACCCCTCAAAGCATTGTATCGGAAGGCACTCACCAGAGAATTACAGTCCAAACTCGCTTGCCGCAACGAGGAGAGGTCGCTGGAACAGTTTATGGAGCTGGCGATCCAGGTGGACAATCTAATGCCCTCCCGGAGACCTGTGGCTGTTCTCATCCTCACGGCCATTCTCCTCACCTTCCACTCAACCTGGCCCTGAACCCATGCAGATAGGAAGGACGCATCTGACTGACGATGAGCGCACTAAGAGGATTAGAGAGAACCTTTGCCTCTAATGCGGCCAGCCTGGGCACATTTGTGCTAACTGCCCGGTGCGGCCACCACAATCCACTTCTGCACGGGTGAGTTCTAGTTGTTCTGAACACTCCATGACATTACCTGATAATTGTTAAGGGGAGGAGAATAGAGACAACAGCCTTCATAGACTCTGGGGCAGAGGGTAATTTTATTGATGAGACGTTTGCTAAGCACTTGCATCTGCCTCTCTTTCCATGTGGACTTTCCGGTGGAAGCCCTAGATGGTCGTCCGTTGGGCTCCGGAGAGGTCTCCTGTAGAACCCAGGACCTGCAGCTTCTCATCGGACCCCTGCACACAGAAAGGAATAGACTGTTCACGATTCACCGGACCATGCCATCATCCTCGGCCTCCCATGGCTTGAGCTCCACAACCCGGACATTTCCTGGGCGGACCGCCAAATCATTCGATGGTCTACCCTATGTCAGTCCCAATGTCTAAAGCTCACCCAGCCAACCGTGACACCACCTCCCAAACCTCATCCCTTAGAGGAGGACTTCAGCACACTTCCAGTGGAGTACCACGACTTGAAGGAAGCCTTTAGCAAAACTAAAGCCACACACCTTCCTCCACATCGACCAACCGACTGTGCTGTACAACTTCTACCCGGTGTTGTTCCTCCCAAAGGCCGCGTCTTTCCGTTGTCCCAACCTGAGACTGAAAGTATGCGGAGTTACATCCAAGAGGAGCTGGCAAAAGGGTTCATACGTCACTGCATCCGCTGGTTTCTTCTTCGTAAAGAAAAAGGATGGCACACTTCAACCATGCATTGACTACCGGGTACTCAACGAGGTCACAGTCAAGTACAGATGACTAACTGAGGTACAGCATGTCCGCAAGGTTCTTCAGCGTTTGATTCAACACCAACTTTATACTAAGTTATCTAAGTGTGAGTTCCACCAGACACTGATCGCCTTCCTCAGATATGTTATCAGTCACGAAGGGGTCACTATGGACGAAGGCAAGGTGACGGCAGTTCTCGAATGGCCACGCCCAAGGACCGTCAAGGAGTTGCAGCGGTTTCTGGGATTTGCAAATTTCTATCGCCGCTTCATTAAAAACTTTAGCCAAGTAGCTGCGCCACACACAGCCATGACCAAGAAGGGACCTACCACCCTCCACTGGGAGCCCCAGAGTGAAACCGCCTTCACAGATCTTAAAGCCTGCTTCACTACGGCACCCATTCTGCGACACCCAGATCCAGGAAAAGAATTCATTGTGGAGGTGGATGCGTTTAACTCAGGTGTTGGGGCAGTGTTATCTCAGAGACATGGTAATCCAAGTAAAATGTATCGATGTGCCTTTTTTTCTTGTAAGCTCACTTCAGCAGAAAAGAATTATGACGTTGGAGACCGAGAGCTACTCGTCATGAAACTTAGAAGAAGAACTTATGCCTTAGAAGAATGGTGTCATTGGCTCGAGGGGTCAACTCTACCATTCCTGGTTCTCACTGATCACCGGAACCTAGAATACATTTGAGGGGCTAAGCGACTCAACTCCAGGCAGGCAAGATGGTCACTGTTCTTTTCCCGGTTTAATTTCACTATCACCTACCGCCCAGGGTCCAAAAATGGCAAAGCTGATGCCTTATCACGTCAACACGACTCAGAGTCAGATTTCAAGTCCCCGAATACATTATTCCACCTCCACGCTTAGTGGCTCCTATCCGCTGGGATAGGACAAGAGACAAGACAAGAGATCCACCCCCTCCAGAATGCCCTGACAATAAAACAAAGACTCTTACATCAGATCCATGATTCTCCCAGCTCCGGACATCCAGGCATCACAGCAACTACTGAATTAGTCACTAACAGGTTCTGGTGGTCATCCCTAGCTGCTGATGTTATTCACTTTATCCATCAATGTGTGACCTGTAACATTAGTAAGGCCTCTAAACAGAAACCCGCTGGTCTACTACATCCTCTTCCTGTTCCTGAAAGACCCTGGTCCCACATAGCGATGGATTTCATCACTAACTTACCCACATCCAAAGGCTTCACTACCATCCTGACAATAGTTAATTGTTTCTCTAAGGCCTGTCGATTCATTCCACTCGCCAAATTACCCACCACCTGGGAGACTGCACAAATTGTCACGGAACAGGTATTTCACTTTTATGGAATCCCTGAAGACATTGTTACCGACCAAGGCCCTCAGTTCACCTTTCGACTCTGGCGTGCATTCTGTGAGCATATGAATATAAACGTAAGTCTCACCTCCATGCCAACCAAGAAAGCTGAAGCCAGTACCTACAATGGGCCGAATATGCCCAGAATTCACTGCGAAAACCATCAATGGGCATGACTCCATTCAAGTGTGTGTTGGGTTTTCAACCTCCCATGTTCCCCTGGTCAGGAGAACCAACCAGCCTACCTACCTTGGACCACTGGTTACAGAATAGTAAAACGACCTGGAACCAAGCACACGTACATGTTCAACAGGCCATCCGCCGCACCACAGAGAAAGCTGATCGTCGCCGCCGTCCCAATTCAGCTTATAAACCGGGTCATTGGGTGTGGCTTTCCACCAAAGATCTTCGTCTCCAAGGTTCCTGTCGCAAGCTCAATCCAAGGTACGTGGGTGCCTTCCAAATAGATCGTCAAATCACACCAGTTTCCTTCCGTTTGTTGTCTCTGTAACAGAACAATCCTCTGTGGCGCTGTCCGACCGTCATCAGCGGGAACCTTCCCCAGAAAATTAGTTCCCAACCAGACCTCTTTTCATCGGAACACCTGTGGTGATTTTCCGCTACGGGTGTTCGGCATTATCTCCTGTGTAAAAGGGACTCACGGAGATCAGTTTGACGCAAAGTTTTGATCATTCATGACAACTCTGAGCATTCTTGGATATCTTTCGGACTGACTTGTTTACTACTTGCTGAACTTGATAATGTTTTTCCTGTTTGGATGTGGGTATGACCAACACACCACCATGGTCTTCCTCCAGCTGATGATGATGAAGTTCATACACCACCATCTCATATGGACAGAAACATTTGCACACCACCATTATCTATGGAAAGAGACACTCACACATGGTTGTTCCAGGAAAGAGACATCATCAATGGCTGGTATGCCTAGCCACATTGGTGTTGCTGCTGTGGGTAGGATTAACTTAACATTTCTGATCATGTTGTAAGATTGTCTGATGTTTCAGCTTTGTTACCATGCAGAGAATTTAAGTTACATGGTCAAATCTCTGATGCAGGTTCTGATATTTCTTACTACAGTTTGAGTAAACAAATGGATGAGGGATTGCAGGAAGGGTTTAGCGAGTCAGAAACAATCAGAACTGACCTGAAGATAACAAAGCCAGGTCTTTTCAAGGAGATGTTGAATAAAGAAGACCTTACTGTAGAAGATTTCTGCTATCACAATCAGGGACAAAAATGTTTTTATTGGATGAAGGTTTTACTGGCTTCATGCAGCACGACATAGAAGATTATGTCATCAGTCAATGCCCATGCGTGAAAAAAAAACTACCCACTGTTCCTGAAAAGGCACCAATGGGTTCAATCACAACTATATGAACATGATGGTCGAGACAATCGGAAACGGAATCAATGAAGACAGAAATGACACCACATGAACAGTCAGCCATTGGAGAATGAAGCGAGAATGGATTCCAGTGATGAGGAAAGTTATGCATGTAATCCTATACCAATACCAGTATATGAAGGAAAGAAAGTCATTCTCAATCAGCTCCATGATGAAACACAGACACACAGTCATCTTCGAGTAGAAGCACCAGAGTTTCACCCGGTACGCCACAGGTTAGAGCAGCACCCCCAGTTTATGACGTCACAACCAGTCCAAGAGCCAGATAGCCCTGTTTCCATCTGTACCATCACAGGAACTAGTGGATGAATTCACAGCTAGTAGATGTGATGAGGAAACTGACCTGGGAGCACAGCAGCAGCCAGCGAATGAGGAAGATGTCATCCTGCGCAGGTCTACCAAAGGAAGTGTTCATACACAATCAGATGGGCCTACCCACATACCAAGATTGGAGACATAATGCACACCACTACCCAAAGCCAGCAGTATGAGCGTTTCTAAAAAAAAGTAATATTTGACATTCTAAAACATAAACACATATATAGCATGAACAACAATCTAATACCTTCTGTGACTGGAAAAGAAACAGTGACCCCAATAAATGTAAATTGTGTGTACCAGTTTTTTCTTTTGACAACATGAGCACTTTTCTAAATAAGGTAAAACAATGTGTCTTTGTGGCATTACACCGCCATTGCCAATACATGGTGCATTGTGCCCTCATGGAAGACGCAAGAGATTTACTTCCCCCTGGTTACCGGGCTCAGTAATTGGATTGGATTCAACTTTATTGTCATTACACATGTACAAGTACAATGCAACAAAATGAGACCCCTCCGATCATACACAAATATTTGGGGAGGGAAGACACAGTGCCTCACGCCTGTGTATCCTTTGCTGTTGGCCCAGATATCCCCTAGGTCTGAAATCAAGGGCAAAAAGTTTAATGTCTCTTTCATCTGTCTTATTTTTTAAAATTTAGATTTTATGTTTTTAAAGAAGTCTCTTCTGCTCAACAAGCCTGCATTTATTTGATCCAGTGATTTGAATACATTATGAAATATATTCTGGTGATTTCTGAAAGCTGAAAAAAAAAATATAATAATTCTGGCTTTTGATATAGTTATTGGTATAGTTTATAATGTTACAAAAGCTTTTATTTCAGATATTTTGGATCAAATAAATGCAGGCGTGGTAAACAGAAAAATAAATACTGTTAAAAACTTTTAATTGATGGTGTACATTAAAAGAATATGAAAAGGACAAGCCAGGTTGCAATATCAAGCAGCATAACAAGTTATTTTGAACAGCTAAAAAAACTTGCCAACGGCTTGATTGAATGTTGAAGTTACAAATCGCAGCACCTATGTTAAAAATAAGGTGAATGCAAATGATTGAATAATGGTTGATTAATAATAAAACTGGATTGTATGTTTCAAGAAGAGATCCAAAAAGACTGAAGAGCAGCTGGCACTAGAGGGCGACACAGTTCTGTCAAACTCACAGAAAACTCTGCACAAACCTGCTACTGATCATGCTGCTGAGGTCCAGCTTGTTCTGATTAGCAGGTAAAAGTGGTCCATATGTATATGTCCTTCCTCTTGTTATAAACATCACAAATCAACAGCAGAAAAGGTTATTGTCCAAGTCCGTGTTGAAAGGATGTGTTGTCAACATTTTAGATGCACACTTACATTAAAAACATGCACAGTGTCAGCAACAGGAACAATAAATAGATCTGTGTTTGTGTGTGTGTGTATGTACTGTTTGAAAAAGACTGAGATGATCAGTACACAATAAGCCAATTTACAAAAACAGTTTCTCTAATTTGTTAAAAAAATAAGTATCTTTCTTCCTACTATATGTGGCATATACAGTGTATATAAAATGTATATGGCATACGTTTGAATGTATAATGCCCTAGTGTTTCTCAGTCTTATCCCATGGGTGCACTTTCCAATTGTTTACAATCTGTGTCATTGGCTGCATGTAAAAGATGTTTACTCTTTTCTGCAGATGTGTGTATTCAGCCGATGTCCAGTTGATTGTAGTGTGTTACGCCTTTTCACACACATCTGTTTTCGGGAAAACACCACAAAAACACAAAGTTCTTTGACAACAGGCAGAATACACTAGTGAACCGAGTGACCCTGAGTCAGCAGTTTAATGTAGTCGACTTCAGTGCAGCGTCTCCATAATTCACTGAGAATTATGAATAATTATAAGTGAAAAATAACACCCTGACTCTTGTTAGGCTGCGTGCAGACCCTGCTACAGATAACGCTAACACTAGCGGTAGAATGTAAATATACAAATGAATACAGATTAATAAAGCAAGAAGCTGTGGTTTACAGTGAATATAAGAGCTAAGGGGCGTTGTTAGGAATGATGCGAAGTGGAGCAGTTATTCTGTATATATAGTAAGGTTTAAGAGCAAATAAAGTGTAATCACACTAATACAAATATTATTTTGTCTCTTTTGGAGGTATCATGCATTTTTTTAGCTGTTTCACCAAAAACATACAATATCAGGGAAGATTTAAGACTGTTGACTTTGCAGTAAAAACACATATTGATATGTCAAATGTGTCACCTACTGATTCCTTTGAGCCGTTAATGCCTGAATGCCGTTTGTGGTTATATTTATGTAGTCTGTAGACAGCCAGGCAACTCACAGAGTTATAGATCCATCTCTGCCATTACCACACACATTTTATCAGTAACTCTGTGCGTGTGTTCAGTTAATGAGTCACAGAGACTGAGAGCTTCATTCATGTTTAAATCGGCACTCCCTGCAGAGATCAGACATCACAGACACGCAACTGTCTGATTGGATAATGAGATCAAACCCTGCTCTGATTGGATAATGACACTGAGTAAGCCATCTCTGCAGCATATGGATCCAATCGCGTCTTCTTCTTCTTCTTCTACTTTAAATCCCGTTCTGCCTCTTTTCCTTCTCGTCCCCTCAGGAGAGAGTTAGTTTGGGAGAGAAGTTAATTTTAGAAATGTTCCATTTATATCAACAAAGAGGAGAAAGATGTGTTTGTTAACATTGCTCTTGTACCATATTGATAGAAAATACAAAGAGAAAGAAAATATATTCCATTCGTTGTAGTTAAAAAATGAAGTGCATTTAAGTTTACGTCAAGGTTTCCCAAACTGGTTTGTGAATGAACTGCAGAGGGTTTATGGATTTAATGAAAAGCTAATAATTAAATAAATGATCAAATAAAAAATAACACGCTTACTAAAAGGATGATAGTGTAACTAATATGTAATCCATAAAAAAATAACTGTAGTGTGATTACAAGTATTTTAAAATGTTATTTAATCTAATTTCAATCCACATTACATGTAATCAGTTACTATCCCTCTCTGCTTTTAGTATTTTATAATGCTTATGTTTCCAAAGTTGTGAATTACATTTGTTTCCATTGTTAGTTTATGCATCGCACTCTCCTCAACAAGTCAATTTCAAGTCTCATTGGTGTGAGTTTAGGTAGCTAGTAACCTCAGTGCGGGTGGTAAGGAAAGCCAGTGAGGGTGAGGTCAGAGGTCATGCATTGTGTCAGTCAGAACAGGAAAAGGAAACAGTAAACATCCTGAACTGTTTACCGATGGGCTTGTTGTCATGGTGAAAGTGTCTATGAGGTTAATGACTAGAATGTGTGTGTGTGTGTGTGTGTGTGTGTGCGACATCTCATTCAAGAGCAGCATTCCAGAGCTAGAGGAGTGCTTCACGATTAGACTCTGTGTGTGTGTGTGTGTGTGTGTAATAACACTCTCTTCAACATGTCTCTGTTTTCCGTCTCCAGCATCTCTGCTATCAATTTATCGTCATGAATCGTCTTCCACTTACCGCTGAGATCCACTGAGTCTTCCTGCAGCATTCTCGTATCTATAGCTGAAGAGATATCAGAGCACACATGAGCACATGTCCTGCTGCACAGATCTTCTTTAATGTCTGTACAGCAGAGGTGGTCGAAGTACACATCGAAGTACAGATCCATACTATAAAATATTACTCCAGTAAAAGTAAAAGTACTCCTTTTTCAATTTTACTCGAGTGAAAG
>JAUMHI010000030.1:240603-262949 GCA_032359435.1 Enteromius unitaeniatus
AGATCTTTAAGTCCATCTCATGAAAAATCGGAGCAGAAACAAAGGTGTTGCGTTTATATTTTTGTTGAGTGTATAATATGTATTATCCATTTTGTTATCTGTATTTATCTCTGGCATTTACTTGGTGACACAGTGCCAAAACTGCAGTCATTCCAGCTTTGATGTTCATGACAGATTTAGTATCTTGGCGGCGCTGCGACTATTGAATGTCAGATGTTGTGAGGAACGCTCTTGGAGGAAGTTTTCTACTCTGTTTTGGTGATGTTATGTCATTAGCGAAAACAAAAATGTCGCTGGTTGTGAAGTACAATGAAGAACAGATGAACTAGTTTATCATACTTTAGCCCATATCAGAGCAGATATCATCAGCTACTGTCACTCAAACTAACTATTCAGATATCAGGATTTTATGATTATGGATCTGCTGTTGCTTGATTTCTCCTTATTTGTAACCAACGTTTAAAAAAACATGATAGTGAAAAATGGTTAAAATGGGCTTTTAATTTGCCATTAATGGTTCTGTGAGGAACATCAAACATTCATTAAATTTATTTCTGTTGCACAAGAGGTTCTTATAGTAAAAAAAAAGTCCTGCAATGATCTTTACACTAAGTTACAGAACTTACTCTTAAGAACTTAACTGATCACTGAAAGGTATTTGCGAAACCACAGATTTTTCTATTTTATTACACTGTTGCAAAATCCAACTCTGGAAGCTGAATATTTTTAACATTTTTAAGTATCAAGCATTTGGTGTGTAACAGACACACCAGTTTCTGTAAGCTTCGGTTCAGTAAGTTCAAGGTTCATTGTCTCTGGAGGAACCTTGCGGGTAATAGACCTTCACCGAAGGAAAACAATTCAAGTATTTTCTTGTAAAGCACCAACATCAAAAACATTTAAAAAGGCATGAACATTAAGATACAACACAACTAGCAATCTGGTAATATTCACTCTCTTTTAATTAGTGCAGTCAAAAGATAAATCACTATTAATTACATCCAAACGAAAACTTTTTGTTTACAAAATATATGTTTGTGTATATTTACACACATACAACATATTTAAAAAATATTTACATGTATTTATTTTACATGTATATATTTATATTCAATATAGCTGTATATAATTTAAATCATTTATAAATATGCACTTTATTTTGATAGACTGAACAAACCGTTCCAGTCTACTAATACTAATACTATAATGAAAGTTAATAGATATGTAGGTGCAATGTTAATTATAGTCAACAGAATGTGTTAAAGTGACCATCAAAATATAGTCAAACCATAAATATATTTAATATGTAAACATACTTAAACATATACAATTGTGTGTGTGTGTATTTATATATACATAATAAATATACACAGCACACACACATATATTATGTAAACAAAACATTTATTTCTAATGCTATTAGTTGTGATTAATCATTTGAAAGCACTCATTTTAATATTTTAACTATACTATTTTTTTTTCTCTAATCAGCTGATTAAAATAGTGATTTTCTGCTGAATATTAAAAGTGGACACAGTCTCACCCTTAATGCTTTTTAAAGGTTCTTTACATGTAATAGTTGTTTAGAAAAAAGTGTATTGTTTTTAAAATCTTTCATGAAATTATTATCTTAATCGTCCAATTTTACATTTCTGACGTTATTACAGTAAATGGTTATTATTGTTGTTACTGCCAGAAATCTGACTTTTTAATTTTTTTCTAGTATATGATTTCTGTTATATATCAATATCAATTATGCACAATTTATTGTTATAATACTTTGCACATATAACAAGGACACCTTAAAAATAAGATGTTACCAAATATTTACAGTACACTACAATTGCACATTTAATACAAAGTGTACTTTTTTAAAAGGGCACATAGGAATCTCTGGAATTCTCTTTCATGTTATCTTCAATTATGACAGAAATATAATTTTTAAAGGAGTTCAATGCGTTCATCCTATCATTACACTACACTAATAAGTAATCAGTTAATAAACATGTTACCTTAAGTAACTTTTTAGAGATAAACTCCCTCCAATGACCTGAGTTTACATGTTCAGCGACACAACGATAGCTGGACCGCAGGACTACAGTCTCACACACGTTGGTTGTAATGGTGTTTCTACTGTACAGACTGTATGTGGTAGGTACACCTAAACCTACCCCTTACAGGAAACTGTGTGCATTTTTAGATTATCAAAAAAAACACCATTTAATATGTTTTTTAAGCCGTTTGAATTACTGGGACACTGAAAATGTCCTCATAAAGCACCTTCATATTGTAATACCTATGTCATACCCATGTCATTATACAAATTTGTGTCCTCATAAACCCCATAAGCAGGCACACACACTCAGTGCTAATGAAAGAAAAGATTTGAATCCAGTCACCAGAGTGACTTTCATTCTCTAGAACTAGTGACAGAAGGAGCAGCGAGCAACACACAATCATATGTGCTGAATTCTGCATTTCACACTTATCTTTTTATGACTGTGTGGGAAGAGATATTTTGTTTGACAGGTCAAGGGTTTTCTTAGAGAAAGATTCCATTTGCTCAGTTTTCCATGTAAATCAGTTCATTGTTGATGGATACATCTGCAGGGTCGGTAGGGCGTCTGTGGGCACACCGTCTATTAAGTCGTTGAGATATGTACATTTCGGTACTTATTTCAATGCTTTTATTATTTTATTTTTGTAGCTATCTGTTTCTGTTTATCTTGATATGCTGAAAGCACAAATTTACAGAAAATCTACTGCAATCATGCATTTATAAATCCAGTATGATGACATTCGTCATTTACATCTTAGAGCCTTCTACAGACTCTTATATAATTTATACTACGGGTCTTGGAATGCCTAAATCTGATTGGCTGAAGAACATTCTAATTGTTTTCAGGGAAACGCACAACGAACGTAGCTCCAGGAAGCTCTTGACCAAATTATTTAAGTTATTTCAAAGGTCCTAACAGCCTAAAAGCAAAAAAGAACCGAACCCCATCACGACACTGGCTGAACAAATAAATACTGTCAACAAGAGGATAATATGACAGATCATATTCCTGTTTTTGCCACAGCACTGGCTTATGTTTTATGTACGGCCTCCTCGTAAATTATTGCTCATATATATATATATATATAGGGTCGCTGCTGGCCAAATGGGTGCCCTGCAGAATAATATAATTGTGCCCCCTTCCCTTAAAAAAACAAAGCAACAACAACAAAAAAACACCTACTGTAAGAGGTCAAAAAAGAAACTTAATAAAATATATAAAAGTAAATAACTAAATCGTAATTAAATTGTGTTATCTATAAATTACAGTTGTAAGACAGCTCTAGACATTTGATTGATTTTAAGGTCTCAAGCAATATAAATAAAATTAAGCAGTTTCACTTTGACAAAACCATGGTTGATTTTGAAAAGGGTTGTGATGTATGCATTTTAGGTGAAGAAATTAAATAGGCTGTAGCATTTACATCGGTAAAAAGTGGCCAAATTTAAACAAAAAATACGAAATAAAAATAAGTGGATATTTGAATTAAATGTTTGGTCAATATTAAACATAGATTTGATCGTCTTGTAGGAGTAACAACAGCAATTATCAAACTTTGCAATCATTTGTAGTAGTGTAAGTTATTTATTTTGTATTACATGATGTATTTTAGCAGTGCTAGTGAAACCATAATTAAACAATATACCATAGATATTGCCACATTGTTTTTATATAATACATTTTAAGTGATGGAGATTGGAATATTAAGTATTAAGTCTTTAGAGCTGCAGTAGTAGCTTCACTGAAGCTTCAGTTGGTTTCTTTCTGTTTCTGTATATTTGTCCCTATATTAGATCCCTGTTCATTGTCCACAGTTTTTTTTAAACAAGTAGGCTACTGTTATTAAATGTTACTATTATCTGTAGCTATAAAATATACTTTATGGAATAAATATTTATAGTATAATAATAAAGAACAACAGTCATCATGGAAGTTGCTAGCAGTTAGGTACAAGGCAGTATTCTGGTGATGTAGCTACAGCAGCAAAGTTGCTGCGCTTTATTCAAAAATGAATAATATGTCCTGTTTACCCGCTACAGAGAGGACAGAGCCAGAAGATCTGGCCGAAGTGAGGCTGCTCTCAGCGGGTTCATGAGTGTTACACTCTGAAGCACATTTTCAAATAGACGTTATCTATATCAATCACACACATACATACATTTAATCATTTAGCAGACACTTTATCCAAAGCGACTTAATGAGGACAATGGAAGCAAGCAAGATCAGTTAGCCTAACACAAAAAGATACATTACAAGAAGTTAGTGTTAGTTTTTGAGTTAAGTTTTTTAGTTTAAGTTGTTTTTTTGAAATAAGCCAAAGAATTGTTTTAAAGAATAGAGATTGCTTAAGTTAGAGGATCAAACAAAGATGGAAGAGATGTGTCTTTAGATACGTATATAGGCCTACGCACACAGTCTATATAGATATGTTTTTGCATCAGTCACAATTTGAATGTTGCCTCTGTAATTTTCTGATGTCCATATGACTCATATTCCTCCTTCAATTAAAGTATATGGGGATATATTTTTTATTTTACAGTCCATTTTATGGTTCACCATGATCAATAAAATTTGGATTACTCTAAAAAGCAGGAGTACACCCCTCCTCAACAAGTCTCCTGATCTGAGATATTATTCACAACAATGTGAAATGAGTTGTACACAAGATACAAGTTAAATATGAGCAACAGTAACACTGACAAGGAGATTAGTCAAACACAACCCAATTACTGCGTTAATCTGAGGTTTCTACATCGGTTACAGATGTTTTACCCATTTTTAATGACTCACTGCATTGTGGGGTTATATATATATATAAACATATATATATATATATAACATATATGTGTATATATATATATGTATAGATAAATGTTTGTTTGGTTAGTTAGTTTAAAAATGTCATTTTCATGACATTCATTTATTCCTTTTTTATTTATTCTTGTCTTAGCAATCAGAACTAATTGTGACTTGTCTAAGTCTATTAGAAAGAAAAAGTATATAAAACCGTTTTAAAGCTATAATTTTGCTGTGTTTATGAAATAGACAATAGATAAGCTAGTGGTCGTGTATATTTATAGAGCATGTCTGATGTACAAAAGGGCTAAATACTAAAGGATAAAACTGCTGCGATGCGTGGGTAGTTTTCCAAGCATGCTTTGAGTTTTATGAGCATCAGCCTTTCGCCCTGCTAGAGTAAGATGGTGATATATTATATCATCCACTCTATTTAAGTTCAGGAGTTGAACCGCAAAAACTCGGTGAACCTGCAGATAAGCTAATTAGGCTGTTATCTGAATTATTTTACTGTGGAGGTGAAAACAACAAATACTGTTTATTACATTTAACTTTTAGCTAGTCATAGTAGTATAGTACATGCCTTTTACTTTCATATGACATTTTATCTGATATCATAAAGATAAAACAAGCACTGCAGCAGAGAGAGTTGATAAGTAAGAATAAACCTACAACTTCAAAAAATAACATGGCTCTATACTTTCTTTTTAAATGTTTCATGATTTATTGTAATTAAACTATTCATTTTAGTATATTGGAATTCAAATGCTCCATCAACACGCTTGAAATATATGTAAATATTTAAAATATGTGAGTATAGTATTTGCAAAGTAAGAAGATAATATTATTAAGAACATACAATTATGTTTATGTGATATATATACAGTATATATACAGTATATATATATATATATATACACTGTATTTCTATAATTGTATTTAATTTTCACCGTCTCCCTGTATTTACTTTTTTTTTTTAATTGCAACAAATATTTCATTGCTTTTTTATTTGCCTGTTTTTATTTTCTGTTTTCTTTTTTTTTGTATCTTAATTTTTATCTTTATTGGAAATTTTTAATAACTTGTGGCTGGTGTAGTATTGTATTAGTGTGATTTTAAACGATTTGCCATATTTAACCAGGACTGCCTGAAAGAAGAAATGTTTCTCAATGCTACATGTTCCTGGTTAAATAAAGGATAATAATAAATAGTAATAATAATAATTTAGTTACTTTTCTTTTTTTAACAATTACTAATGAATACACATTTCAATAAATACATTTTCTTTTCCATCCATGGAGTTTGTTAATCTGAATTTTTAAAAAGACTAATTTTTTTTCAAAACAAACAAAAAAGGCTTTTATTACAGTGACACCAAAAATCCACCTAAAGTTGACATTTTTAAGATGTTGCATATTTCAGTTTTGTTTAAATATATATAATTGCATGCATTTTATGACAATCTGATATTAATGTAACAAGTATTTGTTAGCTATTTACAGTAAAATTAAGTTGCCTTAGCATCTACAAATAATACACACATTAATTGCTAAATGCTTTTTAATACAATAAATGCTAAAGTTATACCATAACCATACTAATTCCAAGCCCCCTTTGTTAATTTATTATTTTCAAGATATGCATATATATGTCTAAAAGAAATACCTTTACATGATGTGTCAGATTGTCCAGATTACTGTTGTGATCTAGGGAAGTGTGTTATGTACAGAGTCACAAAGAACACCTTCAGACCTGGTTTGTAAGCATGAAGCAAGTCATTGGACCATTACTGAGAACAATAAGAGATCAGTTTCAGATGCACAGGTTCAGATTCATCATCTTTACATTTTATCTGGGTGGGCTTTGAGAGACAAGCTGTAATGTCTGCTTTTTTCAGCAGAGGGCAGACTCAGATAGTGACAAATGAAAACCTCATGGTATGAGAACTTCGTAAAATAGAATAGAATAGAATAGATATTGTTTATGTTTTACATGCAGATAAAATTCAGAACACAATTTGTTTGAGTTAATGCGCATGCAAGATATGCATAGCTGCAGGATCGGGTCACTTTGTGTGTTCTTTAGAGGTTAAATGACTCTGTTTGAGCTGACATTGGCCTATATTTGAGGCTGTGGGTGAGGTGCAGTGTAGTACCACCCGCTCCGGACTTTAGATCAGTGGCAGGCGCAGGACTGTCCTGCTGCAGGTGTATATAAGACACCTGCGCCTCCTCCAGAGGTGCGTTCACTGGACTAACACACACACTCAGTGCACAGCACAGGTAAGACGCTACTAATGCTCAGTACTTTAAAAACAATTGAAACTATGCTTTAGTGCTCTTGAGCTGCTTCTCTCGGGCCGTGTGTGTTTCTGTGTTTAGTGGTCTGGGTGGATCTTATAAGGATGAGTTTGAATCATGAGTGTCAGGGAGTGCACAAGTTGCTTAACTGTGGGCTGAATATTGACGTATAAATGGTCTGCTGACAGATTGATCATTTCTTAGTGTTTCTATAAGACAAAATCTGTGAGCATTTGTGAGATATTAACACTTGGGCGGCTCAACACAAACAGGTGAGCCAACAATCAGAAAGACTTTCAGTTTTCAGTAACTGAGAAAGAATTAACTTTTTACTTTGTATCTGCTTTTTACTTTAGGCTACTTTTTACTCTGTTAATTGTTTTAAACACCGCATGCTCTCTAAGAAACAAGAATTAGACTTTTCCCTTTACGTTTTCGGTATTTCCTTGACACTTTTTTTTTTAGTTTAGTTTAATCACTGCTTTCTAAATGAGAAAGCAACATTTTAGTGGTACTTGTTCTTCTGCGTTTACTATTTTACTTTACACTGTTCAACAATGTACTTTTAAACAATGCTTTCTAAAAGAAAAAAAAAACAATTCACATTTTTCTGTTTTAATTGATACTGGCTATTGTTTGTTATCACGTCTTTGACATGAGAAACTTGTACTTTTACTTGTATTTTACAAGTACAAGTAAAAATACTAATACTTGTATTTTTGCTTTACTTCACCTCATTATTTTTAATCCATATCATTTGATGATTTGCTAATGACATCATAAAACATCATTTTAAATTAGAAACAACCTTTATATCTGTGTTCTGGTTTATCTTTTATAACCTTAGTGTTCGTTTTTTAAAACACTGCATGCTTCCAAAGAAAGAGAAAAGATTATTGACTTAGCTTGTGGCTATTCCGATTTCTTTTACCAAACTTTTAGCTCGATTTTACCAAATTTATGGGAGACAAAGAATGCAAATAACGTATGTGTGTGAATAGACTTCAAAAGAAGTTCTTGTGAAATGGCTGCATCGTAACATGTTATGCGTGTGTTTGTTGTAACTGAAGGCAATGGCTCCGCTCCCTGAGACTCATCCCGCCTCGCCGCTGCCGGAACTGGGTATGCCTGTATAAATCCTCATCCACTCAGAGGCGCACTTCCTTCCTCCCTCCCTCTGTTCCTGCCTTCTCTCTGTCCTCAGACGCGTGTCTTTTCTCCCGCAGACGCAGAGCTCGCGTGCAAAGATGCGTCGGATTCCGAAACGCGGTCGAAAGAGTCGGACTCGGAGGAGCTGGACCCCTGGGACCTGCCGGAGCTCCGGGACACCGGGGTGAAGTGGTCAGGTGAGAAGCGGGACGCGGAGAGCCGCGAGACGCGTGCTGAGCTCCGCGCGACTCACGCCGGCTCTGTGTTTGCTCCGCAGATCTCGACACAAAGGGCAAAGTTCTGAGGGTGCTCAAGTCTATCGTGAAGTTCATTCTCCTGGTGGCTTTGCTTTACGTGTTCGTCTGCTCTCTGGACATCCTGAGTTCCGCTTTCCAGCTTGTAGGAGGTACTTTCTTTGAACTTTACAACTTTTTCATTAAAAGTATTACAGTGTTTTAAGAAAGTAAAGTTCTGCTCAAGACAGTGTGCTATACTAGAAAGTGAATGGGCCTTTTGGTAAAGTGGGTAACCTTTGTAAATCGTATTTATTTATGCACTTTTAATGGGAATCCAAACCTAATAATGTACCTTAATGAAAAGCTTTAGGCATATTTGACCTTAATCAAAAGCAAAAAAAAATACTAAATGCTAGGGAGAGACTGAAACATGATTCCTTCTTCTGACCAAACCCAAGTTTTTTTTAGACCACTGGTAAGTAAATCAGCCTCTCTCTCCACCCACCCAACACATGCTACACTATATAGAGTTTATAATAATATATATTTGCGATGCAGGTCATTTCCAATAGTGTAATTTGGTTGTAAAGTACATCTGAACACAGTTCAGTGTCCACTGCACTATACTACCATGCTCGCTGTGATTTTGCCAAGTAAGACATGATCTTGGATCAACATTACTGTTCAAACATATAGACTTATCTAAACCTACCCATACCCAAAATGTATGCCTAAAATCAGAGAGAAATGAAAGCTGATTAACAATGGTGTAGAAGCACCTAACCCTGATCATAAACCTAAAACAGAGATTTCCAGAAAAAATATTCCTCAAATCCGATTGGTTGATTGGAATGTTGTTCCTGGATCAACATCTTTGATCCTGTATCTTGTACTTGGTGAAATCAGGCTCGACATACTACCATAATCATTGTTATTGCCATGTAAATTAATAATAAACTCATAACTTGATAAACGGTCTCACTGGTCTCATGATGGAAACAAAGAGATTCTTAGAAAAATAAAATAAAAAGCTACTACTAATTATTATTATTATTAACAACAAACGGGTAGTATATATTAATATATGTGATTAATTTAGTGATTCTAGGGTATTCGAAAATAAATATTTAAAATATAAATACAATCTGTAACTTTATTAAAATAAATAAAAATACATATGTATGTTTCAGTTTACAACTAGATTTTATGAAGAAAAGAAAATTAACCTTTTTGTTTTTTTATTTAGTTTTAAATATTTGAATGTATTAATATTACACAATTTTAATTAGAATTTGTTTTAACCCTTTGATTGAATATTTGCTGCCGTTTTCCAGCACTTATAATCATTCTATGCTGGTAGAATCACAGTAATATGTATTGTAGTATAGTGATGGGACTTTATCATCTATACTTTACTGATACTGTATACTTTGCCGTACACTATAGTTCTTCACTATACTACACAACCATCAAAACGTTTGAGGAATCACGCTATATGTAGGTCAAAGTTTGATCAGTGGCTGAATTTTTGAAGTTTAGCAGTGATCATATACTTCAAACAAACGGCACCTTATCTAAGCATGCGTCTGTGTAATGTGGTTAATCTGTAATAAAGGCTGGTTGTGTGTGAGCAGATATAGAAGTGCTGTGGACACGCATAGCATGGTTTTCTGGTTTTGTCATTGTGCTCAGGAAAGGCAGCTGGTGATATCTTCCAGGACAATGTGGTTCTGTCGAACCCTGTGGCTGGGCTGGTGATTGGAGTCCTGGTCACTGTTTTGGTTCAGAGCTCGAGCACCTCGTCCTCCATTGTGGTCAGCATGGTGTCTTCTGGCTGTGAGTTTTTCTGTGTGTGTGTGTGTGACTCATGCTCATACACGTATGTGACCCTGGAGCACAAAACTAGTCTTAAGTCTCTGGGGTTTGTTTGTAGCAAAAGCCTACAATTCATTGTAAATCCATATCTCCTCCCTCATGATAAGCACTGCCTTAAAAACAACAGTAGTACAGATAAAAAAAAAAATCAATATCCACTGTAAAATGTTACCTTAAGGCACTTCTACCTTATCTGACCCTTGAAAATGACTTTAATATGTGACAAACTCTAACTTTGATTCTACCACATTCTGGTTGATTTCCTTCTAAGTTGCTATTTGAACTGTATTTGACTGTATTGCTTTTTTTTTTTTTTTTAAAGAAATTAATACTTCCGTTAAAATACATGCACTTGAACAAATGTAACGGTCAAGATATTTAAAATGTTGCAAAGGTTTTCAATTAAAAAAATAATAAGCTAACTCTTTCTATAAAATATTTGGCAGCACAACTGTTATTAGCAATACTATCTAGAAATGTTACTTGAGCAGCAGATCAGCATATTATACTGATTTCTGAAGGATCATGCAAATGCAGCCTTGGAGCACAGAAGAGAATTAAACAAGATGTATTTCATTGTATGTTTCAGTGTTGGAGGTGAAGTCTGCAGTGCCGATCATCATGGGTGCCAATATTGGCACTTCTGTGACAAACACCATCGTGGCCGTGATGCAGGCAGGAGACAGAAATGAGTTCCGCAGGTAAACGCATCTAAGGAGTTCGTTTTGGATCCATACAGTGATGGAAAACATTGAAAACTTGAAAATAAAACCATACAAATGTTAATCTAGCACTCTTTTGGTAGATTTGAACTTGCTGATGAATGAACATCTGAGAAATGCGTTTTGTGCTTGATTCTGTGCACCTCAGGGCCTTTGCTGGAGCTACGGTCCATGACTTCTTTAACTGGCTGTCTGTCCTGGTGCTGTTGCCTCTGGAGGTGGCTTCAGGATACCTCTATAGACTCACCAAGCTTATAATTGACTCCTTTAACATCCAGACGGGTGCAGATGCTCCAGACCTGTTAAAGGTCATCACCGAACCCCTCACCAAGAACATCATTGAGGTGAGATCAGGGGATCTGTTGGTGTTATTACTCCACTACATCTGTGTACAACTGGATCAGGCGGCCGATCATATAAAATCCTCTGTCTTATTGTTACTGTCCTATAAATTAATGTTTTTAGGAGCAGGATCATTAGACTGCTGTCACTTTAAGACCTTATCCACAGATCAATATACTGGTACACATAGTATTTTTTATTTTTTTTGATTTTGGGTTTTTTTCCCTCTCTAACCAACCATTTACGAGTACACTTAAGACTTCGACATAGTTGCGTGTTTTTCTGTACAAAATAAGACCATATTTTACTTTTTTAATTAAGAATGTGCAACAATTCAGCTTACAGAACCTTCATAAATGAAATAGAAACTCAAGGCAAAAACATACTTTATTCATGCTTTTATAGATGTAGAGTTAAAAAAACCATGCTGTATCTTGTAGAAAGATCACCATCTAGCTTTGACCAAAACACTGTTGTTATAATTATGACTTCCAAACTCAGAAGCACAAATATCCCAGAGGGACTTGAATGTGCTAATATTTGCATCACTGCTCAAAATCTGTCTTCGAAGTTTTGTGTGGAAAATGCAAAATGTATCTATATGTATTCGCTTTGCTCTCTACCGTGTCTACCACTTTTATTTATTGAAAATGTTTTTTTCTTGTTCTTCCAGCTGGACACATCTGTGATCCGTGACATTGCCACTGGAGACGCTGCTGCCCGAAACAAAAGTCTGATTAAGATCTGGTGTAAAACAGAAAAAATCACGGTGAGAATGTGAATATCTATTAACAATTGGAGCACACCCACTGTTTCACTAGATTAGGCTGTTAAAACAGTGAAATAAGATTTATCACACTGATGGGAATTCAGGAGATAAACAGGGTCTATATGTACATAAAAATACAGACATGCGAGTCTTTTATCTAAATTCCAGATAAACCTTAAATGAGGCATTAGCTCAGTTTCTCTGTTCTAAAACCATTACCTTGCTGTCTATATAGATAGCTTCCATTTTAACTGAAATTTAAACCATGTTTGGATCTCTATGTAGGTTTATCAGCTGGGTATGACATACAGCATCACTCAGAGATTCAACTGGCAGTTAATTGCAATGCTAAGCTAACATAAGCTAAGTATAACGGCTGCATTCCTCCCCACGTTTAGTTGTGCCCCACTGACATTTTGAAATGCGTTCCACTTCGTGAAGTGGACGAGGAACGACGGAAAATGGACTGGAATGCAGCCGATGTCACTTGGTGTATACCTAGTAGCAACTCTCGCAAAAACCTGTCTTTGTGCACAGCTGGGGCTGCACAATCTGTTTATTTTATAATCGCAATTACGATTACGCACGCCACAATTATGTATCGTTCAAAGTCCACTTACGTTATTCTGCTTGCTTAATATTAAGATATTTTTTCCCCTTAATATACGTTAACTTAAGGGGTTTTTCATTGTTTAAATTTTAGTATAACATAATACAATTCATAGTTTTTTACATTCACTAATCAACATAACTAACATAACATAACTTTTGTCCACTTACAGTTTTACATTTGGCTTTTGAAGTCATTTATGAAAGGACGCCACATGGCAGTGAACTTGAACCCGGAACCATTTAAATTAAGTCTTATTTTTTCCAAATTAAGGAAATGCAACGCATCATAGGCCAACTGTTTAAAAGAAGGGGGAAATGATTGTTTCCAATTGATTTAAAAATCAAGCGTCTTACCAAAAGAGAAGTAAAGGCAATGTAGTCCAGTTCACTTTTTGACAAATTTTTTTTTTTCATATACAATACCAAAGATAGGAGTTAAGGGATTTGCACAAATGTCTTTACAAAATATTCTGGAGTAATATATAAAATGACCTCAGAGAAACCAGACATGAAGTTAGTAAGCCGGCCCTTCTCCCCGTTTTCAGGTATGCCAATTATTCGCTAATTTTTGACGACGAATCCTATTCTCAAGGTCTTGTTGTTGCTCTTGCAGCTTCTGTGTTTGGTTTTTCAGAGTTGAAATTGTAGATTCAATTGTTTTGAGCGAGTCATGGTGAGAGTTGAGCACCGTTTCCATTTTCTCCATAGTGTCAGACATATTAGTTTGCTTAGTTTGAACAGAATGAATTTGTTCCACTATCTCTAGTTGTTAAACATCTATTTTCCGAATGGATGGTATCGACAATCAATCCGATCTCAGACTCTCCATTTCTGTTTTGATGGTCTCTGCCATCTGATTGTATGAGGATATCAGTTCAGTTTTAACCAGTAGAAGAAATGTATTGTCCTCTGGCGAAGATTGCTTAGCGCAACAGTTATATCTCCATGCTAGCTCGCTTTAGATTGGGACTATCAAGCCGCGTCTGTCTTGTCGATTTTTGAAGACAAAGTGGAGACAAAGAGATTTTAGTAGAGACAAAGAGAGCGTGAACGAAACCAAAAAATGTAATACTTTTTAAAGAATAAACCAGTCCAAATTTCCACATACTCTCTTGACTATGAAAGGCTTTTTTTTGGAATAAGTAATAATAATACTTGGAATAAATACACTATAAATATACTATTTGGAATAAATAATACTTTTGGACTGCAAAAAGAACAGCTAAAAAAACATATTTGCCATGTATGGGAGTTTTTGCATAGCATGTTAGTAAGCTAACAATAAAAAGCTTGATATTCTCTTTTCTCTCCTTATTTAGGGTTTAGGCCTAAAGATGTGTTTTCGTCTGTTTCAGAGCCTCGTGAACAAAACGGTCCCTGGATTTGAAAACTGCACAGTTGGCGCCCTCTGCTGGGAGGAGGATGGTCAGATCTGGACCCAAGAGAACCAAACGATAACAAATAACTTGAAAAAATGTAAGTGCCTCTGCTTGCTTTGTGGCTCTTGTAGCAACCAGCGCAGGAGCATCCTGAAACAACAGAGACTGAAGCCTAATGTCGATCCATTTCCCGTCCTCTTCCTTACATAGCTGACTTATTTCAGCTCAAAGCCATCGATCGTGACTCACTCTAACCTCCATGAGTACAATGGCTTCTTATAAAAGCTGAGGGAGATCTTAGCTTCACCTTTCCCCCTCACCCCATCCATCTACTCTAGCTTTTCAATGGGGCTATTCTTCATGACAGCCCCGAGCTCTTGAGGCCAGTGCACCTGAACAATGAGCCTCTGCCAATTTGGCAACAGGGCTTTTGCTCTGGGTATGAATTCAGGTGAGTTAAAGTAGTTAGATCGCATGTTGAAATTCCAGCCTTGATTTGGTTCAGTGCATCTGAGTATGTAATCATTCTGCGGTCCTTCAACTGTGAAAGAGCGCGCTCGAGTTTTCAAGAAGCACCATTCAACAGCTTCTCAAATGAGAATCTGAAGATAATTTTTGCTAGATTTATATCAGGGGTTTTCAAACTTAAATGCCAAAGACACCCAAGTTTGTTAATCCCTTTGCGAGGGAGCCCATTATTAAAAGAAAGGCAGCTCTATGTAAATGGCCCATTGATGCTATTATTTTTTATTATTATTTTTTTATGCTGTTTATACTATATACTTTTATATAATTTATTTTTTAAAGGAATTAAATTTCTTTCACTTTTACACAATTTTTCACCTTTTATTTGCTGTGGATGTCTTAACTGACCCTCATGTAAGCCTGTTTTTAAAAAATTATTGAACAATCATATAAAGCAAGTAACTGCAGCAACTAAGTGCAATTTGTTGTAATAATCACAGTCTAATAACAAACATAGTGGTCAAAATATACTTAATATATGAAAATAGCCCTTCATCTTTTATGATTGCAATATTATTTGGTTTATTTAAGTAAGATTTTTTTTTTAAATCAGCATAAAATGTATTAAATTTGTTAGGAAGCGCTGACAATTGTCTTCATTGCACACTGAATCTCCAAATTTATTAATACCAGTAATGCTACTCATGTCTTTATTAAATGCATTTTAGCCACCAACATTAATTCTAGGCATTCAATGTGATCGTACTATTGAAAGCCCTAAATTTTAATAGGCTTTGTCTACCAGTCGTCACATGAACTATAAAATATATTGCTACTATAAGTTGAATGTAGATTAATCTTTATTAAAGTTACAAAAGTTAATCAGCGAGCAGTCACTGAAACACATTTTTAATGCATTAAACAGAGAAGAAGAAAAAAATCGCACCTTTAGCATTAGTTTTGTCAGGCGTAAAAAATAATTTATTGCTACAATAGACAAGCATGTAAAGTAATGGCTTATTCAAAAAATGATATATATATTTAAAATTAGAAATTGCTAGCAAATGTGCACTGACTTTGAAGTCAGAGTCTGGTACCATTTACAGCGACTGGGCCTTTGAATCATTGGTTCACACAATTTGTTAGCTTTCCATTTGAGAAGAGATCTACCTTCTCGTAAAATCCAGCTCCAATCCTGATCAAACACCGCGGGAACAGTGTTGCCAATTTTTGTGGCTGTTTTGCATGTATCCTGTCATATGATAGTCGGCACAGGTGATCCAGTCCTGCTGTCTGATGAGCTGAACAGGAACATTATGAACCTGAGTGTGTCTGAGTGCCACAGGTGTGTGTGTGTATGTGCACTTGCTGTTGGTTTTAGACTGCACTCAGGTACATGCCCAAAATTTCAGCGACAAATATAGAAACCTCTTGGACGAACCTTATCTAAGTATCTGTATTCATCTTTATATAGATCAGTGAATTTGTTATTATCATTGAAAGCAGTTGGCAACACTGACCTGGACCAGCTAATCAAGATCTTCAGAAGACAGTTGTGCTGGAGCTGAGCTCTGCTGGTAGTTACTGTAGATCTCCAGGAACAAGCTCGGAAAGCTCTAGTCTAAACCACCACCAGCAGAAAACTGTCCATCCAAGCTCTGACAGACTCCTCCTCATTTCCTCAGGCACTCACATGTTTGTGTTCGCTGACCTGCCGGACCTGGCGGTGGGCTTGATTCTGTTGGCTCTGTCGCTGCTGGCCCTCTGCACCTGCCTGATTCTGATCGTCAAGCTGCTCAACTCCATGTTGAAGGGTCAGGTGGCAGTCGTCATCAAAAAGGTGCTCAACACAGGTGAGTCAACATCAGAGATGAATCATATGCTGGATATTGTCAACATGAACCTCTGATACAAAGTCTTTGTGGACTTGAGTTGAAAGCTGAGGACAAAGACGCACGCAGCAAATATTTAATCTTCAGCTAAAAACATAGATGTGGCAATCCCCCACCCTTCCCAGAGTCCTCTCCTATCACGTTCCTGTAGGCGTAGCACTTGCTGGAAGTGTTAGCGTGTATCCTGTCGTATGATAGTCGGCACAGGTGATCTCCTGCTGTCTGATGAGCTGAACAGGAACATTATGAGCCTGAGTGTGTCTAAATGCCACAGGTGTGTGTGTACGCGTGCTGTTGGTTTCAGACTGCACTCAGGCTACATGCTCAAATTTTTAATGCAGCCACCACTTAACACCAGGAATACATGCACATACTTCCTGTTCATGACTTTTCTAATACTGCTTTGACTGTGTCCAGATTTCCCCTTCCCCTTCTCCTGGGTCACTGGATACCTCGCCATGTTGGTCGGAGCCGGAATGACCTTCATTGTTCAGAGCAGCTCTGTCTTCACCTCAGCCATCACTCCGCTAGTCGGTCAGTATACGTTCACTGGAATGGTTACCAAACTGTTGAAAGTTTAATTACAATTATGGTTGATCTAGACACATTGTGTGTCGTTTTACGGCACTGCGTGTCCTCGACTCTTGGAAAAGGCAATCCCAGAATATTGTAGGAACGTAGAAAAGATCCGCTTTTAAACTGGTACTGTTTTTGGTCAGCATGGTTTATTTTACTTTTATTTAGCAGAAATGCACTAAAACATGCATGTTACAGTCTATAGAATTTATATTTATATGCTTTGTCCACTGATAATAACAATGTTATAGAAGTCCTCTAGAAGTTCCTGTAGGCGTAGCGCTTGCCGGAAGTGTGTTAGTGTGTATCCTGTCGTATGATAGTCGGCACAGGTGATCCGGTCCTGCTGTCTGATGAGCTGAACAGGAACATTATGAGCCTGAGTGTGTCTGAGTGCCACAGGTGTGTGTGTATGTGCACTTGCTGTTGGTTACAGACTGGTTCAGAAACATGCCCGTATGATATCTGAATGAACACGTGACGATGAAGACTGGAGTAATGATGCTACAAATCCAGCTTCGATCACATGTATTCAAATGGAAAGCAGTCATTTTAAACTCGAATCGTATTTCACAATATTGCAGTATTTCTGATTAAAGAAATGTAGCCCTAGTGAGTTTAAATTAGAGTGTGGTGTCGTACTTTGTAATTGAGTTCATTTAGACCTTTTTAATCCGTTATTAATTGCATTTGATTTTTATTTGACGATTGACTTCCTCTTCATCTTCAGCCTACTTTATTCATGAAAACAGTAAAAGATCATTTGTATATCCAAACTAATAATTATGATATGGCATCACTACCAGCACATCTGTGCATCCATTTTGCCCCCCAAATGTTTTGTTTTTTACTTCAATCTAATTAAAAACCATGTGATCTACTGTTTGCGTGCGGTCTGTTCATATGCTTGTTACAGTGTGCGATTTTAATAAAGCCTTATTACTGTTTTCTCAATTCAGGTATTGGTGTCATTAGCATCGAGAGGGCGTATCCGCTCACACTGGGCTCCAACATTGGCACAACAACCACAGCTATTTTAGCTGCCCTCGCCAGTCCTGGAGAGACGCTGGCCAACTCTCTACAGGTGTGTTTCCCGCACTGACATTCATTTTGATTCGATTACTCCGCTTGTAGATTAAAGACTTATCATTTGTGTCTTCTTCCAGATCTCTCTCTGTCACTTCTTCTTCAACATCAGTGGGATACTGCTGTGGTATCCCATCCCTTTCACACGCATCCCCATCCGGCTGGCCAAAGCTCTGGGTGACCGCACGGCCAAGTACCGCTGGTTCGCGGCGCTGTATCTCATCCTGGTCTTCCTGCTCTTCCCGCTGACAGTCCTGGGACTCTCTATCGCCGGGTGGCAGGTCTTGGTGGGGGTCGGCGTGCCTGTAGTGGTCTTTGCCATCTTTGTGATCGTGGTAAACGTTATGCAGAAACGCTGGCCACGTTTCCTGCCGTCATTCCTCCGCAGCTGGGATTTCCTGCCCAAACCGCTGCACTCCCTCAAACCCTGGGACAAGGTGGTGACCTCTGGCATGACCTTCTGCAGGACTCGCTGCTGCTGCTGCTGTAAGTGCTGCCAAGAAAAAGAGGAAGAGGAGGAGGAGAAGGATGACATGAAAAAGAGTTTAGAGATGTATGACAATCCAGCGCTCACTATAGAGGATGAGGCCAAAGTAACAGCGACACATTTATAATGCGTTATAATTTATAACCATATGTGTGTTTCTCTGGTAATGACTGCGAAATGTTTAATGATTTAAATCTTCACCAAAGAATAGAGTTCAATTAAAGACCCTCTGAAATCATTATGCCCCGTCCCAACTTGAAATGCATCTGCACAGGAAAGAGCATTGAGTTTGTCAGCTGATTTCATGGGGTCTTTAAGAGCAAAGAAAAAGCATCAGGTGCATTAACCACAATAAAATGACATCACGGATCTTTAGCTGTTGATTTTGTTATTGTAGTTCTTTGTACCTGTGTGAGGGCTTTCATAAAAGTCTGTATTTGTATAATTGTTCAGTATTTATTTCAAAAAATGGTAATGCGGTGGTAAGCTGGCCAATGAAAAATGCACACTCTTGGCAGTAATTTTGCACATTATGTGGAACGATGTAATAATGCATTTGTATAGGTTTTTACATATTTGTTAACAATTTTATTTTTCTGCGTTTGTGTCTTGTACTATTGCATTTTGTAAATTTCATGAAGATTACGTTTAAACTGTTTCTCTACTCCGATGTAAGATATTGTTTTTAAATATTTAAGATGATGTAAGAACATTTGGATCTGATTTGTATCTTATAAAAACATTGTGCCATTTCAAATCTGATGTTCACTTCAAGACCTACTAAACTTTTTATTCATGACTTATGCTGCAGTGTCAGTTTGTTCGGTTTATCTTTTTATTGCATCAGAAGTCACTCACACAAGCTGATGAGTAATGCAATACCACCAGAAACTTTGTACTATATGAAACTCAAATCAAATGCAGATGAAAGTACTTTTCTGCACGTTAATATACTGTGTATTTACCATTCAGTGCCTCAAAGCAACACTTTGCCCCTTTGGCAAATCCAGGGGCCTGTTCCATAAATGCTGCTTAGAAAAGCGGGGATTAAAGTCCAAAACCTGACTTGAGTGAGCTGATAACAGTAAGTTGAGGATCATGTTCTCTTATTAATTTGAGACAGGTTTCAGTAGTCTAGATAACTGCACGTGCACACCATTGTTTAAAAGTCCTGAAAAGTCGAGCATGGGTCAATCGATTTACTGTGGGCTACCATGGGAAAGAAAGAGCAGCGATGTTCACGGCAACGGAACAGTGTTTGCTATTAGAAACGTATGAAGAATTTAAACATGTAATCACCAAAAAAGGAAATAAAGCAAGAGAGAAAGGAGGGCAGAGCCCTCTCAGTCTGGGACCACATGTGTCAAAGTGAGTATTAGGAAATCAAAACAATGTGCCAAGAGCATTCAATGAAATAACTTAAATCTATGTTGCTACAGAACCCAGAAAACATAAAAGGAGTTTATTAACGCTACCTCCTTTAAACAAATGGAAGCAATCGATATTGACATCCAGTATATAAAACCAAAGATAAGGAAGTTGGAGCTGGAAATTCAACAGCTACAGAAAAATGCAACTAGAACTAATTTTAAAAAAGGAAAAGAAAAAAAAAGCATGACCTTTTTAATAACTTTCCACAAAATTTGTCACCCCTAATAGGCAGATTCACTCTGAATAAAGAAATATAACATTAAATATTTTGACTTATGTGTGTTCGTTCAATTAAGGAGAAAGTTGAGGTGCCAGTGGAAAATTTTAAATGCTACATGGTTTATATTTTTAAGCAAAATAATTATTCACATATGTGTCTCGTATAAGTCTGCCTGTTTCATTTTCTTCCAATACTGCTTCTTTGCCCCAGTCTTCCTCTTCTACAATCCTTGGTTGCGTCTCTCTCCTCAGACAAGCAATGTTATGGAGCACTACACAAGTAACTACGATGTCACATGCCCTAGGTGGCAATGTTGTAGCGGTCCTGTGCCTCTGCCTGGGCTCCTGATCAAGAGGTAAGGCAGGCATGGGTATTCCTTGTCTCTCAGCAAAACTCCTGAGAAATCTGCATAGAAAGAATTTATATATATATATAGGCTATATATACTTTAAAAAAATTAAAAAATAAAATTAAGACTTGTGATAAAATTGAGATTTGTTAAATGACTAATAGCATACCTCTTGACAGTATTATTTGTTTGCTTGGTAAAATCAAGTCAATAAATATTTCTATGTTTTACAGAGTTATTTGAACTTACCAGCTGTTCCAAAAAAGGCATGTTTAATGGTACGAATTGCTTGTGAATAGGGAATGTGATGAATACATTGAGGAGTCTTTTTAAAGAAAGGTACACAGTTCGTACAGAGCGGCAAACTGATGCTTTGCTGATACTCACTTCATCTTCAACGGTGTACAGAAATGTTCCACAGGCAAAAAAGCATAGTGCAATGCACACCGTCTGTAGACTGCTACTTTTAATTACTTCATTACTATTATAATTATTTCAACTCACCAACCAAACTCACCAATTAAACACATAAGTTTTAAAACTTTCTTAGTGTATTTATACCTTAGAATGTTTTACATTTATTAGTAAAGTGCATTTCCTTATATTCCTTACATTTCCTTACATTTATTTATTTATTTAACCCGGACCAGGTTAACTTGCCAGCATAAGTTGCCATGGTAACTGAGTTTGAACTTTTTTACGTTTGATTTATGAAACCGAATCTACCAAAAATAAGCCTGACTTACCGAAATAAGCCTGGCTTATTCTCTAATCTTGGTTTATGGAACAGGCCCCAGTTATTAGTATATTCTCACATATGTGCTTCTATTATTCCACCCAAGACAAAATAATCCAAGCTGCCATCTAAGAACTAACTCTGATGAAAGTCAGTTCTAGTCCTATTTGGATGGGATCAGTATTAGTAGGGTAGATGCAGTGGTGTAATTTCACCACAGCACGTCTGTAATATTAATAGCCAAATAGCACAGGATAAGAAATCTCAAATCTACCAGAAGTGGCAGGGGTAACTCGATTTATGCACCACCATAGGGTTAGGTTTCAGAATCAAGCTTATGAATGCCACTATCGGTGCACACTTCTTTCAAAGCAACACTGAGGTAAGATCTGCAACTACCAATCATTGGCTGACCACTGGGATGTCATAGCCTTTAGGGTACCATATGGGCCAGGTTCCTTGTTAGTCCGTAGCCCCCTTTCACAAAATTGCTTGAGTGTCTTCTGTGTGAATGTAAACACATCCCACGATTAATCCCAGGATAGGGAGCTAGTTGGGATCCGTCCCAGAGCACACCCTGAACAAAAGCCTGGACCAGGGCCATAAAGAGTGTGTCTTCACAATGACACACTTATCTTGTGACTCTGGCGAGGTGATTTAATTATGGAGCGACATTCACTATTAAAAAATAAAGACTATTGTCTGCAAACTGAAATGAAGCAGAGACCAGGGAGCTCTTCACTATCTGTGCTGAAGCTGGGATTAGATCACTAGATCACACTAGACCATCACAGGTCTAGTGTGATTTCAACAGATATTATTTTTAATAGACCCCTGTGTCTGAGGATGGGCCCCTTCATAGCG
>JAUMHI010000030.1:297271-322624 GCA_032359435.1 Enteromius unitaeniatus
GGCTGTAACCCACTCAAGGGTACAGAAAGACCTTCGTCATGCCCGGGGCAAACTCGAGGTGGGAAGGAGCCACCGAAGGAGGTCCCCCACTCTCCTCAGAGAACATAGTGCAAGCAAAATAGAGGTTTTAATAGTCAACATATAATCAGAAATATCCTCTATGGGCTCGAAAGGCGGCCCGCAGAGTGCTTGCAACACCACATCTAGGTCCCAGATTGCAACACCACATCACTGGCACCCTGGGACGTGCTGGAGGCCTCAACCTTTGAGGAAACGTATAAAGAGGGGTTCCTTCCCCACTGTGTGTCCATTCACTGAGGCATGGTAAGCCGAAATTGCCGCCACATAGACCTTCTGTGTGGAGTGGGCAACCCCTGTGGAAAACTTATATTGCAGAAATTCCAGCACTGTACGGGCAGTTAACTGGATCCTGCTGATGTTCTCCGCACCAGGAGACAAAGACATTCCACTTTAAGGGCATACAGTTTCCTCGTAGCTGGGGATCTGGACTGGAGAATGGTCTCCACAACCTTGATTGAGAGACCAACTGCTATGAGCTGCGGCCCGTCAGGGGCCACACCCACAGCTTCCACAGCTCTGAGCGGGGGGCACCGCCTGTGAGAGGAGGTCTCCTCTGACTGGAATCTCCCATGGGGAGCTGTCCACCAGAGACATGAGGTCCGAGAACCACACTTGACCTGGCCAGAATGGCGCCACAAGCAGTAGACTCCAGAACCCCTGGAAGCAGAGCAATCGGGGGAAAAGCGTACAGATGGAGCCTCGGCCACATCTGAACCATCGCATCCAATGGATGAGCTAGAGAGTACCAGAGGGGACATTGCGCATTCTCCCTTGATGCAAAGAGGTCCACCTCTTGCTGTATAAAATACTCTCCATATGTGCTTCACTATCAGAGGATGAAGCAACCGTTCCCCGGGCCTCGGCCCCTGCCTCGACAGGTAGTCTGCTTCCACATTTTGATGGCCAGGGATATAAACCTCTCTGAGAGACAGCAGCTTTCCCTGCGCGCACACCAGGATGGGACGAGCCAGCCTGTATAAGAGGCGTGATCTCAGCCCCCCCGTTGGTTGAAATACGAAACCACAGATGTGTTGTCGGTGCAAACCAACACATGCCGATCTCTCAGGTCTGTGAGGAAGTGTTTCAGTGCCTGAAACACGGCCAGCATCTCCAGGCAGTTGATGTGCCAAGAGAGATGGTGACCGCTCCACACAGACCGTGGGCTGAGCCGGTGAGAGATGCATCTGTCGCGAGCGTTACACGGCGACATGGAGCCCCCAGCACCGGGGCCTGATAAGGCACGTAACATTCGGCATGACGCTTTGATCATGCGGAGTTGATTTCCCCTCAAGGAAAAGCCCCTGTTCTTCAGCCACCACTGTAGAGGTCTCATGTACAGCAGACCAAGAGGTATCACATTGGATGCATGAGACCCAACAGTTTCTGGAACTGTTTGACAGTTAGTGATCTGCCCTCTCTCACCCTTGAGACTGCCGTATGAATCAACTCGATGCGGGCATGGGTCCTACGAGTGTGCATCACAATCGAGTCCCATATCACACAGAGATAAGTGATTTTCACTCTTTTTGGCGTTTAGTCTCAGCCCCAGACGTTGCATATGAGCCTCCTCCGCTGACTGCGCCAGTATGAGCAAGTCATCTATGTAATTGAAGATGCGAATGCCCCGAAGCCTCAGCGGCATCCACACATTTCGTAAATGTTTGGGGTGAGAGGGACAAACCGAAGGGGAGAACCCGATATTGGTATGCTTTGCCCCGGAAAGCAAACCTCCGGTATCTCCTGTGTGAAAGATGAATGGATACATGCAAATACGCATCTTTTAGATCTATTGTGACAAACCAATCCTCGGACTTGATTTGTGACACAACCTGCTTGACTGTAAGCACCCTGAACTTCAGTTTCATTACTGAGCGGTTCAGAGGCCTGAGATCTAAAATGGGCCTTAGCCCTCCATCCTTCTCTGGAAATATGAAGTATCGGCTGGAGAGCCCAGACTGAACTTCGTGAGGAGGGTCCACCTCGATGGCCTCCTTCCTCAGTAATGTGTCTACCTCTTGCTCCATCACCACAGCCTGCTCGGTGCGCACGAGTGTTGGTAACACACCCGCAAAGCGCGGTGGAGGTTTCCCAAATTGGATTCTGTAACCTCCTTCTACAGTTCGCAGGACCCAACGAGCTACATTCGGATGGGGGGGCCGCCCTCTGAAGCCCTAAGGCAGAGACCTCAGGGATTCTTCTGAGGAGTCCACTTAGCCTGAAGCACAACCCTCAAATCCTGCTTCGACTGTGAGGACCCCTGTACGGAGCGCTGCCAATTCTCCCTTTTCCTTCTGGGAGGAGCTTGTTCGGTGACGTTTCGCTTCTGCGTTTCCCAGTATGAGGAGCTAGTACTCAGCCAGGGCTGCTCCCGACCAGCAGCCCTGTGAGTTGGAGAGGGGCGAGGGAGGAATCGCTGAAACGCCGATCTGTTTGTTCACACACACACTCACAGCACGCTTTACTGAATGACAAAATGCTAATGCCGGTTGCATATGGCGTTTAAATAGAGTCAAAAGTCGCGCGCATGAAAACCACGAGCATGTGAATGAAGTAAGCGCGCAAAACCAGACCCACGAGAGGAAAATAACAAGGCAAGAGCGCATCTGTGCACCCGTGAACGTGCATTTGTACACAGCAAGCGCAGAACAGTATTTAGGAGCGGAAATTAATACTGGCGCAAGCCTCTGCTGCCTCGCGCGCACAACTGCACATGAGTGCTTGCGCGACTACTCAACACACGTTCGCTCGCTTGAGTTAACTTTTGACACTTTGAGGGCAGGGCAATGACTTTCCTCTTCCCACCTGTGATTGGTCATTTGTTTAATCAGTTTCACTCTTGTTTAAACATGTAGTAGGACGAGGACAAGACAGGTTTTACGGAACCATTATGTCGGACCAGGAGCAGGTAATTTAATTTTTAAAAGTCTTTGTGTTTCCAGTGCAATGTATTCAATATATGATATTGTATTGTACAATTTCGAAGGTACTTATTTTGTTTACTCTCTAATGCATGTACATAAAATCATATTGAATAGTTTGTATAGGAACTTAACGACTAAAAAAGATAAGCTAATTTAAGATAAAGCTGGCTAACCCATAAATTTTGGATGTTAAAGGTTATTTTTTTCCTACATTGACAATATACAGTAAATAAATCATCGTCTGAGTAGCGTTTCTACTAAACAAAGCTATATGCTAATTTACTAAACAAAGCAGCGTAAATGTAATCTTTGTGATTTATTTCAACCACAGCACCGACCCCTATTGCTCTATTATCATAATGTCGTTTATAAACCAATTAGAACACGTTACAAATGGTATTAGTGAAACTTAACATAGTTTTTTGTGTTTTGATGTTTTCTATCATCCTATATGCAAACAATTAAGAAATTATTTTTTATATATTTACTACTAAGACCATGTTTGAAACTTTGATGCTCATTATCTGATGTTGATACTTTCCTGGAATCAAAGGATGAGTAGAGATCAAGTAACCCTTTCCACTTTTGAAGTGTGTTTATCACAACAGTGACATGGTATCTTAACATCATAATTATTCTTTGTTCTGTCAATAGCTAAGACACCCCTTTTTGGAAAATCCTTTACACAAGTTGCAACAGGCCTTTAGCACGACACCACTGGATTTAGATTATCTGGAGTTTCTGTGTCGTCAAGAGCTGTATATTCTGGAGGCCCTATCCAGTCACATACATCTGTTCTCATCTCATCTGTTTAGTTGTGCATTTATTGAATGAGCACTGTGCTACGTCCGAACAGATTACATTATTTTATGTATAATTACTGTGTTAATTAATTTTAAATACATTTTTAAACCCTCTTAAATGTTTTTAATTTCTTTGTTTTTATTGTTGTGATTATTATTAATTTTGTGTTTTACCTCCTTTTTCTCCGACATCTTAGGGATTTTTTGTCGAAAATGTTGTAAGGGGGGAGGGGAGCCAGCAGATTGTAGTTGATTGGGTTTTACAAATGACCAATCACAGGTGGGAAGACAAAAGTCATTGCCCCGCCCTCAAAGTGTCAAAAGTCAACTCGAGCGAGCGACCGTGTGTTGAGTAGTCGCGCGATGTCCACTCCTAAATGCACAGATGCGCTCTTGCATTGTTATTTTCCTCTCGTGGGTCTGGTTTTGCGCGCTTGCTTTATTCGCGTGCTCGTGGTTTTCGTGTGCGCGACTTTTGACTCTATTTAAATGTCATAGTTGCATCCCATGTGCTCATATGCTTCCCGGCCGGTGATGTCACCACCTATGACGTCAGGCCTATTTCATTGCTCTGATTTCACACAAATTCAGAGCCATAAACGCTGGAGGCGTTCCGGTAGCGTCTGCTGGACGCGGCTCGAGTTCCTGAAGAGGAACTAGTTAATATTTTTATAAATCATGCTAGAAACATTTAAAAGAGCACTAGACAAAGTTATCAACTAATTAATCAAATGATACAATTATTTGTGAATGCTGAAAAAAAAAAGCTGAATTTAGTTAATTTAGTTAAATATGAAAGTAGAAAACAGAAAGTCTCAGCTTCCTAATTCCACTCCTAACTGGAAACTGCAATCAGGGGCCATGCCAACAAAATGTTAAAATAAATATATAAAGAGCATGCTCACATGTAAACAACAGCGTTGGATGAAGTGCATTAAAATTCTGTAGGGGCCTCAAACATAGGGCCTAGTGTATCCCCCCCAGGGGTAATGCATACTGTAACTCTGAAGCAGAAGTGTCTACTTTTATTTGTTTGCATTCACAATATCAACATGGAAAATAAAGAAGACATTTTCTATATAGCTCATTTAATCACAAGTTATTCTCAAAAAGTATGTTTTAAAAGCAGATTTGAAAAACTCTAAACATCACTGCACTGCAGTGGTCCCGGAAAATTGCCGGAGTGCCTTCAGTGTGAACGCAAACCCATTCCTGGATTGAAGTCCCGGGATCGATCTCAAGTTGGAGACCTAGTAACATTGCCGGGTTCAGTCACGAACGAGCTCTGTCTGAACAGACAATGGACATATCATAGTGATGACATAGTTATTGCACGACTCCTTGAGCCGGTGTTTTCAATAATACAACCCTGCAGTGCCAGAGAGGCTAGTCTGTGTTTTAAACTCAGAGATGTTTTTGTTTGCATAATAAAATTAAATAAACAGAAATGTGCGCAAATTAGACTGCAGCATAGACCACAGAGCTCCTCGGTATCCGTGCTGAAGACCGTTCGTCAGCTGAGTGGAACGGTATGTGATGTGGTTTTTGTAGAAAATGTTCATACTCGTACATTACACATCACATATGTCACGTGTCATTCCGGGACCTTTTACGGGTTGTGTGTGAACGCACGCACAGATTACAGGAAATCACTGGCAGTGGCAATGAAGCAAATCTAATGACCCGGGAACAATTGCCGGAACACATTACCCGTGTATTTTCCAGAATCTCTGTGTATCTGGCCCTATTAGGCCATGAGTCAGAGTCTGTTGATCAGGGGCGGCCTTGGGCATAGGCGGTATAGGCAAATGCTATGGGAGCGCCGATCCCTAGGGGCACCAAAATGAGTGAATTGGTTTTTTTTTAACAATTACTTTTTTATTACAAAGGGAGCGGGCCTGTCCCACAAAAAATAACAATTTTATTGCTCTCCCGACTCGACGCATGATCTATCTTTCCTCATGCAGTCACTTTCACATGCATCAATTACCTGACAATTTTTCAGTGAACATCTACCCTTATGTCAAAAAGATCGAAAAAAAAACGGGACAAAGACGGAGGTAAAACTATGTAATGAATGATGATGATAATATTAAACTAGATGAGGTAAAAAGAGTTCCAGAGATTGACGATTTTGTAATCGTGTATTGTTTTTTCTTGTTGCATAACACATTTTAATATTTTTACAAGTTGTGTAGTATTTGGGGATTTGTGTCATTTTTAATTTGAACTGGCTAATTTTGTAATGTTATACATGAATGAATGAAATACATCAAATCTGCTGGTTTAAACGACCGCTTATTAAGGACACATCTAAATAAAATAAACAGTCCTAAACAATTAGATTTCACTTAAATAACGAACATATTGTCACAAGTCGCACCTCCGTGGCTCTCTCTGAAAGACAGCAGCGGGAACCTTCGCCCAAGTTCTAAGGTTCCTACCCAGACCCTTTTGCCCCACGTACCTTAGCCCCTTCCGCCGCCGATCGCTCGCCATTTTGAGGCCTATATAAACTTTGACTGGACGCTAGTTCATTGTGAAGTTTTGATTTGCCCCGCAGTCAACTCTGAGCGTTTTCCCTGTTGCTTTCTCTGGATATTGTTGGATTGTTTATTAGACTTTGATACTCGCTGCCTGCCCTGACCCTTTTGCCTGGACTATCGTTTTGATTACTGTTTTGCCCCTTTGATTCTGGCTGCTAATGGAAAGTATAACAAATTGTGTGCTTCAGGTGTGTTTGATTAGGGTTGGAGATAAACTCTGCAGGACACCGCCCCTCCAGGATGGAGTTTGGACAGCCCTGATCTTCACAAACCATTGTGCTGGGACCCTGATGATCACCTTGAGTTAAAAAGCAATGTTTCAGTTATCTTCTGCTCACAATGCTTCGGTGACAGGATTTTGAAATAGCAAACAGAGAAAACTAGAGTCGGGGTATTGAGGAGCTACAGTAATGTACAGTATTTGAAAAAGAATGTGAACATTTAAAGCATGGACATTAAAGCATTTTTTAACATTAAAGCATGTCAAAGCATATTATTTTACACAAAATGAACCAAATAATCATCTTTAAAATACTATCATATGACTCCTATAAAATGGCATCATATGACTTCCTCTTCAGGAACTCAAGCATCATCAAACCCTATGAGAACGACTCCAACCTGCTGTTATTCCCCGATCTCTACAACGAGGACTCAAGATCGTGGGGAAGACCATACTCTGCCCGCACACCATGGCGGTGTTACAGGTGTACCAAGTCGACCTGCTGAAGGAGTTGGATAAGCACCAAGGAGGTCTGCATTCATGCCCCTTATACAAGCTGGTGTAGCAGATAGTCCCAGGGCAGACTCCATTCGCTGAAAGCTGTCTACATTCCTGGGCATCTCAGTATGGGAGTGGACATCCTGTCAAGACAGGGGTCAAGGCCTGGGGAATGAATGCTTCTCCCTTAGGTGAAGCAGATATGGAGGGTTTTTCGGCCAGGCTTAGGTAGACCTCTTCACAAATTTGCAACTTCACATGTCTGAGACTGTGTCTGTATGCCTTTCCCTGTTTGCTTTTTTTCCCAGGAGCTCTGGAGAGAGTGTACTGTTAGTAGCCCAGGACATCTGTAATGCTGTAAGATGGTCCATGGTCCTAACCTGTCATTTGAGCCAGTCCAGGCTCTTCTGCTCTCTTACCCTAGTTGTGTTGCATCCACACTGATATTTTATGGACAATTTATTTCCATGCTAAAGATCATTTGTGTGGAGTGCATGACCTCAAAATTTATATTGGTATACAACTGTGAGGTAACAAAACTTTAAATGTATCAAAGCTAAGCCCCAATGTTGATAAAGGTAATGCAAAAGATCATGATGATTAAGAAAAAGAAAACTCAAGTATCTAAATTATGCATTAAGTGTCCCACTTTACCTGAATTTAGCCTAGAGTAAAGCATCGCTCCACATTGTGACTGTCAAAATTTGCCTAGTCTAGCTGTCGCAATACTACGCCGTCCTTCTGGTTGCTGGAGAAATTGTGCAAAATTTTTTGTTGTATAATGACCAAACAGATGAGAAGCACTTTAATTTGATAATGATGATAATTGACATGTTATTATTATAATTTTTTTTTTTTAATATATAATATTAATATATAATATAAATGTATTAATATTATTTTAATACAGATAATTAAACCAGTTAATATTTTTTCATCAATTAGGATAATTAAAAATTATTGAATAAATATATATATTTTTTTTTAAATGTACATTTTATTTAATTTAATTTCAATTGCATCATAATCTCATGCACTTTATGGCTGGGGGGGAAAAATCTTGATTTCAGATTGTTGAAGAACATTATGCAACATAAATCTGATACTTAGAACAGATTCTCAGAACAGATGAAAATTTGAATGATTAGGGTTTTCATTTACAGACTTTAAATCAGATGGTTTTATGTATAAAACTACATTTTCAGATTGTTAACAGAGCCCACGTATACATCAGAAAATACAATGTATGGTTTAAAAATAGTGCTTGATAAATTAACCGTTTATTTGATCTAACTACACAAACATTCTTGATTAAATCATTTTACCTGGTTACAGAAAATAACTTTTTTAAGATAAATACACTTTCTTTAAATCTATGTGTTTCAGTATAACATGTTGCTCAATCAAAGTATAATCTTTTAACATCTATTCTACATTTTAAGTGACCTTGTCTATGTTTTTCAATCAACAGAAATGATTATATATTAGATATATCATTGTAGAAATTCAGTAATTTGTTTCATTATGATTGGGTTCATTGGAAAATTATTATTTAAGGAGACATAATCACTCAATAATTCTTAATTAGATTTTTTTACATTTCTGCTATAACAAATAGCTGATTTTCTGGTCTTTTTAGTAGTAATTATGGAATATAAGAAAGAGAAGACACTAGTTCAGAGAACTCAACACCACTTTGGTTTGTTTTGTATCTACAGTCCTGTACAGTCCACCCTGCAGGAAGGCCGTTTACTCAGAGGCATCAGTAGTGACGCACACAGGCTGAGAATATGCACTCTGGACGTTGTCATTTTTGGCAGAGACAATGATGCAGTAAAGTGTTGCAGGTTCTAGCTCAGTAACTGTAGCAATCTCAGTCCTGTACACAGACACAACCTCCTTCGGCTGCTCTTCGGTGTCCTCGTATACAATCAGAGTGTAGGACTCAGCCTCTGTCACCCGAGACCACTTGACCTGTAGTGACTGTTCCCTCACAGCAACCTTCACTTCAGGGACGGCCAGCTCCTCTGCAAAAGCAACAGAATTTGATTAACAGCAACTTCAGTTCGCTATGATCATTTTCATGACTGAATCACATTTCCTCCACATTTTGTAAAGCCAAAAAGATATGTTTACACTGTATAATGTCATAATTATTATATATTTAGACTCTTTAAAGTTATAAAATCTATTTAGACTTGTGATTTAGAAGGAAAACTTGCTTATTTGTATAAGAACTAGATATTAACAAAGTATCTAGAAGTTTCAGTTATCAAGAAGTTTGATATTTTCAGTCTGAAATAGGTTTAAGAAGTTTTTAAAAGCTTAAAGATGACAAGAACCTCAGAATGCTTGCTAGGGCCTTCTAAGTGGGTGCTAGGTTTTACCAGCATGAGATTCGTAAGTTACTGGCATATTTCTAGCATGATTAGTGTGTTCTTTCTTTCTTTCTTTCTTTCTGTCTTTCTGTCTTTCTTTCTTTCTTTCTTTCTTTCCCCCACCTTTTCTTGCATAGATTTTTATATGCTCTTAATTATTGTGCATATTAGATGTAAATGAGTTCATCTCACCAGGGGTCAGTGATGCAAACATCTTTGCATATTCCAGAGTTCTCTTCCGACGGTTTGAGGTTAGACCTGTAAAATCTATGCGTTAAAATGCATTCAGTTTGTTCATGCAACAACTAAATAATGCACAATGTACACAGAATTATTCATATTTGTGAGCTGGACCCCAAAACCAGTTTTAAGTCGTGGGGGGATATTTGTAGCAATAGCCAAAAATACATTGGAGTCAAACTTTTTCTTTGTTCCTTTCTTTCTTTCTTTTTTTTGACAAAAATCAGATTAAGTAAAGATCATGTTTTTTTTTTTGAAGATTTTTTTTTGTCCATTTTCTGCTGTAAATATATTAAAAGTAAATTTGATTCATAACATGCATTGCTAAGACCTTAATTTGGACAACTTTAAAGGTGATTTTTCTGGAGAAATGTAATTACTGAATGAGTATATAAATAAAAAAAATAATTAAATGCACCAGAGTAAAAGAGGAAAATTGCATTCATTCAAATGAATTCCCATTCCATCCGGGCCCATTTTTTCTTACCAGTAGCTACTCTAGATGCAAGGCTCTCTCCTGCACTGTTCCAGGCTGTCACAGCAACATTAGAGGCCTGCAGGCCAGAGACCTCACAGCTGAGGTTTGAGGTGAGACAGATAGGCACCCTGCCGTTAAAGGTCAGCTGGTAAACCCTGTATCCTGTGGTAAGATCTGAAGACCTCCATGTCACTGTGGCTGAGGAACTGTCACCCGTGAAAATAACATTCATTGGTGGACAGGGTACTAGAGGAGAGTAGAATGTAAGAGATTAAGACAGAGATTAAAACATTTTTTTTAGATCAGTCAGTCTAATATAATCTTAAATTTAGATAGATTTATAATCTTTTTCTCCCATCAATGAAAGTTTGACTTGTTGTCTGGTACCTGTGACACCAGTAATAGCCTGGGATGGTTTGCTGATCCCTGCTGAGTTTTGTGCAAACACAGACACGCTGTAAGTGGTGCTACAGGGAACAGGAATCTCAAAGTAGTTGATGGCTGTCCAGTAGGATGACACGTCCATAAGAGATGCTGGGTTGTTCTGGATATTGCCTGTTACCTGTACCAGGTATGTGACATCAGGACAGTTCACAAAATTCCAGTAGACCCTGATTAGAGTGGCGTCAACCATCAGATGTGTCCTCACCCTCACGGTGGCAGGAGGACATGGGACTACAGAAAGGATCAGCAGAGGGTTAATTAGTAACAGAGTTATTGCTGTTAACTAATTATAGAAAATCATTTTTATTAATTAAAAGGGTCATTAATTTAGGACTCAAAATCTTTGGACATACAGCTTGTAAAAAGTTCTACTCTGATTCTACATCACAACCTGTTTTGCTCCACCCACTGATTCTACGTCGCTACCTGTTTAGCCCCGCCCACCGATTTGCACACGTAGTGTACATAACGAGAGGTGAACGCAGATCTACTAAATGATACACATGTCTCTGAAAAAAACCAAGATGCTGTGCAGTGCCAAGTTGTGGAAGTTGTAGAAGTCTGATTCTAACATGAGGAAAGAGTGGATGTACTCAAAGCCATGTCCGTAAGAACTTGGTTGTTTTTCCACTTAATTTTACTGGGTTCATTTCCAAACAAGAACAATTTGATTTGAGATTTATAAAAGGATTGAAATTAAAAGACAAAAGTTAATTAGCTCTAATACATGTTTTTGATGTAAAAGTATATACATCATAGTTATAAAGGGACCTCAGAGATCAATACAAAATAATTAAGAGGCAGTTCATGACAAAATAAAACAAATAAAAATAAAAGTTTCTAGAAAACTGTCACTTTTTAAAAATTTGTTTAAAATATATTTTTTTTAAATAAAAAAATAAAAATATTTTGACTTTTTATCTCGCAATTCTGACTTCATTTATCACAATTCTCACTGTATATCTCGAAATTATGACTTTATATCCCAGAATTCTCACTTTATGTCTCGCAAAACTGAGAAAAAAAGGAAGAATTGGGAGATAATATATATATTTTTTTTAAATAAGCTTTTTTTCAGTGGCGGAAACTGGCTTCCATAGTAAATGTAATTTAAGAGAAAAAAATACATATTATCCACCAATTCTTATTACTTATTCACAGATTTTAAAATTGCTAAATGTTAGAAAATTATCTTAATTGCATAAACAGATAACAGACATTTTATTACTTTGACATATGTGGGTGGAAAAACACACACACAATCAAAATTAAAAAATATCTGGATGCAGTAATTTGGGAGAGAAAATGTGCTTGATTTTTATATAAGAAGATCCTGTAACATTCTCAGACATATCTGGCTGTATACCTGCTCCTTTCTGGATTGGCACAGTAAGAGAGCTGTTACAGGTTCCATCTGAAACCAGTGCGCTGAAGTTGTACAACGTCCCACAAGTCAGTCCATGAAAACTACAGGACGTGCTTGTGGTGTCGCAGTTAAGCATGTGCCCATCCAGGGTTCGAGCCATTGTGAAGTAGTGCAGTGAACCTTGGCCCTTGACCCAGGAGAGTGTGGCAGTCCCGGTATCACACTGCACTTCCGCAGTCATGTTCTGTGGCTCACAGGGCACTGTGTAGAGCAGAAGGAATGCAACATGGCATTAATTTCATGCCAAAATATAAATCTGATCAAGCTGTCTTCAAGCCAACATGTAGTCTCACCGGAATAGAAGGTGACCTGCTGACTGGCCAGGCTGGTGCAGTTTCCAGACGAAGCAGTTATGTTAACGTCATAAATCTGTCCGCAGTGCAGGTGAAGCAGGGTGCAGTTGTTTGTGGTGCTTCGGCAGGTGTGGACATCTCTATCTTTACTGCTGGCTGTGAGTAAGTATGATTCGGCAACCAGAGAGGGTGACCATGTTGCCTCCATGCCGTTTGAGTCACACAATGGGTTCAATGTTACATTCTGAGGAACACAAGGTGCTGTAAGAGAGTTAAAAATAAATGTTATATTCTATGTGGGTGAGAACTGTGCAGAGTATATGTAGAATTAAATTTCCATGTGGAGTGTGCCTGGATGTGAAAGGTTAGTGTTGAATAGTACCTGTGTTCATTTTAAGAGGTGGACTCCGCAAGCTGCTGCATTTGTCGGAGGATGCCGAAATTATAATGGTGTATTGCATTCCACACTTTGCTCCGGAGAGGTCACAGGATGTGCCAGTGCTGTTGCACATCAAAATGCTTTGGTCATGACCTTCAGCTGTAGCCACATAAAAGGAAGATCCCTCATTCAGCTGCCAACTAACTGTAATATGGCTGCTGTAACAGTCTGTGTGGGCAGTGATGGAGGTGAGGGCACACGGAGCTGCAGACAGAAACAACAGAGGTCAGTGGCTGTGAGCAGAACCTGATTTTGCTGAGTTCGACATGTCCCTGGGTCAACATCTTTGTTGACCCTGGAAAAACTTTGTGATTAACCAATCAGATTTGAAGAACCAGTTTATAGTTTTTGTTAAGTTTAGGCTTACAATCAGTGTTTGGTGCTTGTGCATCAGTGTCAGCCATCCATAATTTTTAGGCATTACTCATGGGTAGGGTTAGGTTTAGGTGTAGAGATATGGTCAAAACTAAAATTTTGGAATAAAATGTTGTTCCAGGGTCAACAAAATATGTTTACCCAGGAACACGTCGAATTCAGCAAATCAGGAAATCAGTGCGTGGCTGTGATTCGGACAGTTTGGTGGATTTATCTTGAAATCTATTTCAAAACGCAAGAATGTTTGATTTGTTTGCACCTGTCTGGATCTGGAAGGCATTGCCGGGTTCGCTTTTGCAGAATGAGTTCTCGGCAGTAATGCGAAGGGTGTATGTGGCTCCACAAAGCAGGTCGGGAACATTGCAGTGCAGATTTTCAGCCGAGCAGCTGGAGTTGCTTCCACCCTTCTCCACCGCCAGTACAGTGTAAGATTGTGCCCCCTTTGCTTGTAGCCATGTCACCCAAGCTGAGTTGGTAACACAGTCCAGGTTTCCTATCTCTCCTTGAGGAACACAAGGAGCTAAAAATCCACAAATACAGTCTGTTAGTTTCTTACGCAGTATTTTTTTCCGTCTTTAAAGAGGTCATCAGATGTCCATCTTCCAGAAGTTGATATACATTTTTTAGGGTTTTAATGACAAATCTGTAATATATTTTGTTTAAAATTTCTTAATGGTTGTGTAAAACAAAACCTTTTTTACCACACTCCCTTTCAAAAACAAAGGTTATCCACTGCATCTCCAGCAGCTGAGTAAATGACGACTGCTATGTTCAGTATTACATCCAACACCAAAAAAATGCCTCAATTGCTTAAGAGACGTTCTTGTCTACTCCTGCTCTGGTGTCGAAACAATGGAAACTGATGACAGCTTACTGAAAGGGGATATTATTTATAGGGATTAAACACACTCACTGGGTGTTTTTTTAATCAATTTAGGGTGGATGTGTACAGATATTTCCATCACACATTTAAACATCATGTAAGTAAATCTTACATCGATGACCCCTTTAACTGTGTTTTTCTATGACTCAAGGTACAATAAATGTAATGAGGAGCTGTCATTACAAGGAGAAACATAGACTTTCCCTTGTCTTACAGTACATGCAAGTGATGCAATAAAATCAAAAAGATCCCAAGATATTGTCACCATTATGGTACCTTGAGAGCATTTTGAAAACAAGGAACCGATGTCATACGCCTATAGCTCTGCACACGCAAGAAAAAACCTAGATATTTTAGGCAATATAGCAATACTGGCCAGGACACATGCAGGAAAAATGGTAAGAATGTTCAACCTAGTTTATATTGGATGGTAAATGGATACCCTGCTCTGTTTCTGACATGCTCCATGTGCCTGCACTACTTCTGCCGATTAGTTAGTAGTAGTGTTTGGCAATATGGTAATTTTTCATATAGTCGTATTGCATATTATTGTGTATGGGTGGGTGGGGGCAAGAGAAAGATTCTCTGTACTTGTAATAGGATATGTCTGAAGTATTTGGAGATTTTAAACCACCCGTGTCTGAGAGAGAGAGAGCCTGCGAGCACCAATAACCAAAATAATAATCATTCAAACATACTGAAATCGAACAATCCTTTGTTGCAGCCCTAGTGTAGAAAGCCTCAAAAAAAAATTTCAAAGTGCAGTGCAACAATTGTCACAAAAGATGTAGACACAGTGGTACTACAAAATCTCTTTACCTTTTCAATGGTTAGTAAGCAACTTTAGTTTTGAGTTCTCTTTAGTAAGTTAGTTCTTTCTGTCTCCAGAGAATATTGTGCAACATATTTTGTTCATTTAATAGCACAATTGTTTTTTATATGTTGTCACTGAATAGTTTTATGTATGCATCTGCATACCATATCGGTAGACTGTTGGTAATTGTGCACTGTTGTGAAAATTACCTGAGGACGCATTAACAGCCGTGCTTGGCTGGCTTTCACAGCCACCCCTGACAGATGTCACAGTGACAGAATATGACTGTCCGCATGGCAAGCCACTGATCGAACAGCTGGTGCTAGTGGAATCACATGACAGGAAAGATCCTTCGCTGGTTTGTGCCCTCACATGGAAAGATTCTGCATCTGGATTGGCTGGCCATGTGACAGTCAATGAGCCAGCAGAGCAGTTCACCTTAACATCAACGGTCTGAGGAGGACAGGGTGCTAAAAAAGAAAAACAACTTTAATTTATCTGTTGTGAATGTTCTAATAAACTCTAATCCTGACTTGGTGGTGAAGGGTGCAATATCTATGGAAATAGTAACTATAAGTTGACTAAAGAAAATAAGAATGACGCTTGACCATGCAACAGTTGCCATCAAATGTACTTGATGGTAGTTCAAGTGTGCATTTTAACAGTCACTCACCAGTATGCAGCTGTGTGAACAAACTTTCTTTGCTGCTGCATGTTTGGTCTATAGACAGCACCGACACATTATAAGTCTTCCCACAGAGCAGATGCTCTAGGTTACAGTGTGTCACACTGCTATTGCAGTTGGCCTTATGGATGCCATCTACAGTGATACCCTTAGCCTGGTAGGATAATGCTCCACTGGCACTTTGCCATGTCACAGCCGCAGAGTTAGAGAGGCAAACAAGAGAAGCCTGCACATTGGTAGGTTCACATGGATCTGAGGAAGAGAACCAATATGAGGCATTAAGGTCCATGGGCATAGTGAAGATCATTCAAAGTTTGTTTGGGTTTGGCAACCAAAATGGATATCTTATTTCAGCTAATTACATCAGAAAAACGACTTTCTATGAATTTGATAGCAACTCAGTGCTGTTGCTGTATACAGTAGCAATGCCAGAAACACTGCATAATCTGCATTCTATGCTGCTGAAGATGTGGTGTGATAGGGAAAAATTCCTTACCTGACTGCAATTGTGAAAAGGCGTTTTGGCTGTTACAGTGGCTGTCCTGGGCAGCAAGTGTGAGGTTGTAGGCTCGGCCACAATGCAAGCTGGTTAATCTGCAGCTGGTGGTGAGGCTGCTACAGTATGCTTGGTGCCCATCTGACCCGGATGCTTGGACCAGGTAGGAGGCAATGTGCTCTCCTTGTTCCCATGACACTACACCTGTGTGGCTGGCACACTCCATTTGAGCAACAATTCCATGTGGCTTACACGGAACTGGGATGAAAAAGCAATGGACAGGCAAAAATGTGTTAGTCTCAATGTGGGTAAGTAAATATCTGTGAATTATTTGCGTACAGTCATCCTACCTGTGTCCAGCTGCACACTATTACTTGGTGCACTTGTACACACATGGTCGAAGGCAGCCACACTGAAGCTGTACGTGAGTCCACACAGCAGATTACTAAACTGGCATGTAGTGCTACTGCTGTTGCATGAAGACGCAAAGCCTCCGCTGCCCTGAGCAACAGCAGTATAAGATAAAGCTCCTTGGCTAGGCTGCCAGGATATATCAACTACACCAGATCCACAGCTCAGGTTTGCCTGAATGTGGCTGGGAATACAGGGCACTGAGGACAAAATGGGAATTGTTATTTTGGTGATTCTACAGTTGAGGTTGGAAATGCTAGAATTCTCTGTCATGTGGACAAAGTTCAGCTGCATTGAATTGTGTTTAATTAGGGGTCACCAACCTGAATGCAGCGTTGTGATTTCACTCCTTGAATCATTACATTGATGGCTAATGGCAAGCACACTGACATTGTAAATGGACCCACATACAAGGTTAGGCATAACACAGGAAGTATTTGTGCTTTCACATCCTGTCTTCTGGCCATCTTTGCTAATGGCATGCACCTCAAATGATTCTGCCCCTGCACCAGGATTCCAGTGCACAAGGGCAGAGTCTGAAGAACAGAGCAACTTTGACTCCACATTCGTAGGTGGACAGGGTACTGTTAATATGAGAGAGAGCAAAATGTCAGAGAGAGAGATTTGTCATAAAACAGAAATCAGTTTAAAAAAAAGTTAATTTGTATTTGGGCTGCATGATTAATGAAATGCAATATTCATGTGTATCTTTCAATGAAGCATGGTTTAGTGATCAGTACTGAATCTCCATCTGAAGGCCAGAAGGTTCTTTCATGTTGAAATATCAAATTTCTCCCTACAGAGGTAAGGTAATCCACATTGCATTTCTTACAGAAGGACTCATCCCTATGATATAATTCAGTGGTTTCCAACCCCATTCCTGGAGGCCCCCCAGCAAAGCATGTTTTCAATGTCTTCTTTAAAAACACACCAGATTTAGAACATCAGCTCAGTAGAAGAGACTCCAAGAACTGAAATGGGTGTAAGACAAAGGAAAGATGCAAAATGTGCAGTGTTGGGGGGCCTCCAGGAATGTTGTTGGGAACCACTGGCTTAGTGCATAGGGATGAGACCTTCTGTAAGAAATGCAATGTGGAATGTGGCTAGAAAGGAAACCGCTGCATGTGGATATCTTCAGCGTTTTTCACTGTTCATACCCAAATGATTTTCCCTGACGATGAGCTGCCAGCGTTTACTTAAAAAAAGATATACTCCAGTACACAAGATGGCACTGCACAACTTTTTATGCTCACAGAAGAACAAGGGAGCCAGCGTGTCAAAACCATTCACATGCTTCTTTGTTAACTGGTAAAAAAAAACGTGGATATTTCAAGCAGCAGCTCCTGCAGTGAATAAATTATTGTCATACATCTCTTTATTTTCAGAAACCAACAAGACCAGCAGCTCTACATTCATCTCGACTCAGTGCTGCATTTTCTTCCACTTGCTTTCATGTGCTCAGCCGGTTTTGTGCTTGAGGTTTAAAATTTTAGTTTGAGTGGTTTATAATAAGCAACATTGTGTTTATCATCTTTCAGAACATGAGAAGCATGTTTAATTGTCCATTTCCTGAAAGGCATGCATTACCTTTTTTCTGCAAAGGCATATTTGGGCCATATTTTGGCCTTCAGATGGAGATTAACTACCAATCACAGAACCAACTTTTTTGTTTCCATCATTTTCAAAATATTATTTATCATCAGATAAACAGTAACATCAGATCCACCGTTAAATGATGCTAATATGATATGATAGTATGACAGGATGTTTTATGTTTCCTGGTAAATTTTATGATTGACATCACGTAGCTTTGCATATGTAGTCAATCATATGAACATTCCAGAAAATGACCCTTACAATTGTCAGAATTACTACATGACTACATGTAGGTGCTGCATGCATAATTAAATGTTTCATTCTCACCGGATGCCACTGCTAGGGCTGTGCCAGGCATGCTGTGACAATGTCCATCATATGATACCATTGTTACATTGTATATTTGTCCACAGGCTAGTCTGCTCAGTTCACAGTAAGTGGAATTGCTGGAGCAGGTGGAGACCAGTCCCTCCGGTGTCCTGGCATTAGCAGTGTAGAAAATAGACCCTTCAGTGGGAGTCCACTGCAACAGTACAGAGTCAGTGTAGCAGTCCAGTGTAGCAGTAACCTCTGGGGCACAGGGAACTACAGAAAACATATAATATTATAATAATAGCATTCACTAGAACAAGACCTAAAAATTAAAAGCCAGAAAATATTTATTTAGATCTAAACATAACAATACCTGTGTGGAAGTTTTCTGCCTGACTGGGCAAACTGGAGCATTCATCTCCAACCGCAATCACCTGAATAGTGTAATCCTCTCCACAGATGAGATCACTGAGAGTACAATGTGTAACAGGCCCAAGGCTCTCACAGGACATGAAATTGAATGTACTACTCCAGGCATAAGTCACATAGTAAAGTGCCCCCATGCTTGCATTCCAAGACACACGTGCCTCAGCAGTGGCACAGTCAAGCACCACAGACACACCTGTAGGAACACAGGGCACTGCAAAAGAGAACAAGAGAGTCAGCTTAATTCTTTAAAGCCAGGAGCAAATGAAGAATAAATCTTACATTAGTGCCATGACTTTTCTGACAAATATTACCGTGTAACCTTCCTTGAATTTGTCTGTGCGCTATGCAATTTAGCTGAATAGAGCAGTGGTTCCTAACCATATTACTTAAGAACTGTGCACAGTTTGCCTGTTTCCTCAATCACCTGAATAAAATATGCAATGACTGGAATTGAGAACTAAAAGAAGAAGCTAAAGCTAATTAAGCTATATAATTAAGCCCTGTCCTAAATTGAACACTTTATGTGCACTTGCGGGCTTAACGACGCACAATGGCCGCCGTGCATGTCCGTCAAGTCCAGTAGGACTGTAGCGTGTCCTATTCATCATTTTAGCACTCAGAAGGGTACTCATGGGCACCCCCTTTGTGGCCTTTATGTGCCCTTGATCTGTACTTCTGTCAAGCCTGCACTAGTGCTAGCTCACAGCAGACTTCTATACCTAACAAGTGCATATTACGTCACAAAAGTGTGAACTCAGAGTAAGACTGCGAGGGTTTAGGGTGCCATTTGGGATTTCTGGATAATCTTCTTTGGGAATGCAAGCTAGAAACTGGAACTATTGAAAATTTGTTCCTGGGATCAACCCATAGCAACATTATTTATTTCAGTATCAGAATTAAGACACAGGAAGCATCCGACAGTGTGCATGAACAAGCTCTCCCAATAGTAAGAAAAGTTACCGGAATATTTTTTGTCTACAAATGATCCACAATTTCTATGTAGCTTAAGTGCTTTATTGTGTAATACCTATGCTCAGACTTGTTTACTTGTTTCTTATATTTGTGTGGTTGTTTGTTTGCATGCATTACCTGAGTTAAGAGCGCTTAGTGCACTAGGTGTTGAGTTACATTGACGACTGGAGGCAATCACACTAACATTGTATGATTCACCGCAGGACAGTTTGTTCATGCCACAGCTTGATGACCAGGACATGCATGTTCCCAAAGGCCCATATGGGCCTTGCACTGTTGCTGTGTAGTATTCTGCACCGTCACTTGGCTCCCAGGATACAGTAGCAATGTTGGAAATGCAGTCCGTGAAGGCAAAGACAGATGTGGGAGTACAGGGCTCTGCAGGAGGACAGAGTGACATATTCGAGTATGTCCTTTCAAAAGCAAATAAGTTATGTACTTTTTTGACAGTATATTTGTGGTGTGTGTGAGAGAATCCCAACCTGTCTGGAGCACTGAAGCATTACTGGGGTGACTCCGACATACATTTCCAATAGCTTGCACTGTCAGGTAGTACGACTGACCACAGTTGAACTCAGAGAACTGTGCACTTGTGATATTGGTTGAGAGTTCCACCATGTGACCACTATCAGATTCGGCAGAAACCAAGTACATCTGAGCATTTTCACTTGCTTCCCAGGTGAGGGAAGCCACTCTCATATCACAGTGGAAAGAGGGCACCAGGTTTTTAGGGACACATGGAGCTTGTAACACAGACAATCTTGATTAGCCATTTTTTAGATTACAAAAACATTTTTACAGTCACTTTACAGCTATAGAGTGGCAAAGTGTTGTCGTACATAGAAGTCTTCCATATTTGTTCTTAGACACTCACCCATGTGGATGACTGTGCCATCACTTGGCCCACTGTTGCAGATTTGAGCACTGGCGATGACTTGGACAAAGTAAATTTCTCCACAGTGTAGTTCCTCCCATATACAGTGAGTTGTGTTTGATATGCAGACCAGTGTGTGGTTATCCCGTCCTATGGCAATGGCGGTGTAAATATCTGCACCATCACTGCCAGCCCAACTGACAGCTCCAAGGTTATTCTCACACTCTGCATAGGTCTTAAGGTGGTACGGCACACATGGGGCTATAGAAAATAGCAGTGGTTGATGCAGAGAATAAAGTCTTTTATGTAACAGTTTAATAATTTGTTAGTTTGGCCTTTCATTACTGCCTTTATGAGTGTTGGGTCTTACCAGTGGTAAAATGCGCAGGAGCGCTTGGTATGCTGTCACAGACATCATTTTCTCCCAGTGTTGTGAAGGTGTAGGTCTGTCCACAAAGAAGCTCCACTGTCAGTGTAGATTCAGATGTCTGGAAGGAGTCTGCGTATCCTAGGTTGCTTGTTATATGCATTGTGTAACTTGAAGCACCTCTGCTATGATTCCAGTTCAAGAGAACTGTGTTGTTATGACATGATCCTGAAACTGTCGGTTGAGTTGGCTGGCAAGGTTCTGAAGAAACAGATAAAGCAGATATTTAATTGTAGTGTTAAATCCTAGTGATCATTAAAGGGCAGATCTAATGCAATTTCATGCATTCTGACTTTTTTTTACACTACTAAAGAGTTCTCATTTTATACATGGTCACAGTAAAAAAAAAAAAATGTTTTTTTAAATTTAAAAAAACTAGTTGAATGTATGTTTCTATGGCAAATACAGTCTTACAGGGTTCATATTCATTTTTGTGGAGTATTTTGTTTATCTTTGATTATGGCCTTGTATGATGTCATAAAGGGTGGAATTCCTTTTAAGGGCACCTCTCCAGTTAGAGAACATGCGCATATATCAACCAAAGTGACAGCAAGCTTATCTTAATTATTAATTATCTGAAGCAGGTAGGTTTGTTTAGAGTTATATCTGAATTTTGCAAGATGGTAACCCTCCAGTGGCCTGTTAATCAGCTCTTTTGAACAAACTTAAGTTTAGAGTTAACAAAAAATCTAAAACAGCTAAAAAGCAGGGTTGTCTTCCACTGCGGCAGCCATGCTGAGTTTTGCTTCAACCCTAATCAAATACATCTGAACAAGCCAATCAATGTCTAAAGGGTTACTAGAAAGCTACATGCAGGTTTCTCATCTACCTGTTGTAATGTGCACAGTGCTGCTGACATTGCTATGGCAGTGGCTGCTGTAGGCAGTGACGGTGAAGGCGTACTCCACTCCACACTGCAACCCACTCATTTCACAGCTGTCAGTTGTAGAGTTACAAACTCTATTTGCTTCTCCTGTGCTTACAGACGCACTAACAAGGTAGTATAGCACATCGTCCCTTTGTTCCCAAGTCACTATGGCTTTGCTTGGCTTGCACTGAAGGTCCACGTTCACATGTAAAGGAGCACAGGGGCCTAGAAGTCAAATGAAAAATTATATTTTATTACAGTTGTATGCATCAGCTGTATGCAGTTTCTACAGCTACACTGCAAATGTTCTGTAGTTTTTGCAAATATAAATATTGTGACTCACGTGTTTGGAAAGTCACTCCCGTCTCCTTGGTAACCTGACATTCATCAGTGACTGCTGTGAGCCCAACCGTATAATTCTGTCCGCAGGCAAGTTCGCTGATAATACAGAAATTGTCTTGAGAGGTGCAGGAGGCAATGTAGCCATTGTTACCAATAGCAGTGAGTTTATAGGATGCAGCTCCACTGCTAAAAGCCCAGCTGAACAGTGCCGTGGCATTCTCACAGTTCACGTTAACGGTGACTGAACTGGAAACTGGTTGACAGGGGGCTAGATACAAAGACACAGCAGGGATGAAAAGATGGCACAATTATTTGTTATTTAAATATGGATGCAACAAAATTCATGTTGTTATGCCAAAGAATGTGAATGTTTTCTAAATCACATCATTTCTTAGACGTCTAACCTGATGTGAAGAGAACTGTTTCGCTGTCTGTGCTGTTGTAATTTTCTCCAATAGCGCGTACTTGAGTGTTATAAACCGTTCCACAGATTGAGCCTGTCACACTGCAGCTGGAGCTAGTTGTAGAACAGGACAGGCTGTGTCCATTGCGACCCTCTAGGAAAACCTCATATGCCACTGCCCCCAAACTCTCCTCCCAGGACACAGTCCCTACACCACTTCCACAATGCAGATGTGTTTGCACGTTTTGGGGCGGGCAGGGTTCTGGTGAAACGTACAGAGTCAGTTATTGAATGCCTGTGCAGAAAACAAAGAAATCACTGATATAACGGCAAATTGAATGCACCTGTGCTTAGAGTAGTTGATGCTGACACAGCAGCTCCTCTGCAGATGTTGTTGTGTGCGGTCACAGTGATGTCATATGTCTGACTGCAGGACACGTTATAGAGGGCACAGGAGGTGTCACTGGTGGAGCAGGACAGCACTGATCCCAGATCATTGGCAGCCTGTGCGGTGTAAATGGAAGCACCTCTACTTCTGTCCCACGACAGCTGGCCAATAGATAGGCTGTACTGCACTTCAATATTCTGGGGTGCACAAGGACCTGAGTTCATAATGAAGAGAAACAAATTGTTACATTATAGTGTGGACACAGTGCTTGAAATTGTGGGTGGTTGCAAGAACAATGCTACGCAATATAATATATACTGTAAGTAACTGTTGTACTGTGTTGTTGCCCTGGACATTGCTACAGTAGGTCATTGAAAGGCTATGGGGGGTGGAGAGCATTAGTAGGTGGCTGCTAGGGTGTTTGTTAAGGTATTTTTAAACTGTACTCTAGAAGGCGTTCTGAGTAGTTTTGCTCACCTGTATTCAGGTGTCCATTCATGGTTGCAGTGCTACTACAGGTCTCTCCTTCCGCTAACACAGTGATGTTGTAGCTTGCTCCACAGGCCAGTCCTGTCAGCTCACAGAAAGTATCGTTGCTTTCACAGCTGACCACATGGCCAGATTCACTTACTGCTGTGGCCGTGTACTGCACCGCCCCAATGCCTGGCTGCCATGACAGTGCAGCCGTACTGGATTGACAGTCTAATAGTGCCCGAATGTTACGAGGCATACACGGGGCTGAAATACAGACGTATATCAGTCAGAAAATGTCATGCTACGTTAAAAAACGAAAGTAAAAACAGTAGTGTGCAGTAGTATTGTATTTTGCATAATTTATAATCAATGTACCATGGTACTTTGGAGCATTCCTACCAGCGTGTGGAATTCAGAATTAATTTACAAATGCATTTTAAATGGCAACTACTGAAATTCATAGATGTGTAAGTTTCAAAAACAAATAAACAAAACATCCTGACAAACAGATGACGAATGGGTCACGCCCAGCTGGAGTTGCCTGTAAGACTGCATATGGCAAAATTCACGATTTTTTAACTCGCTAACAAGATGGCTGACTCTGCTGAGTTCAAGCACAAAATGGCGGCTGCCATCTCATCACCAATTCCCACGGCGTCTCTTTCACCGCACAATGAACAGTTCACTGTCCAGCCTGTTCCTGTCGCTCAACCAGAGCAACTGAAATGAACCCTGTCAGGGCCAGTTAAACAGCCAGGAGAGCTGTTATCGTCCTCTGCGGACTCTAGCCTGCAAATAAAGGGTGCCGTTCCCATCACTCAGCGCGAGGGGCTGAGTGATGCTCAACCAGTCTCCAAACGACAGTTAGGGGAGCTGTCTGCCACTCCGGTGGTTTCTGAGTTACCCACAGAGGGCGCTAGAGCCATCACTCAGTGAGAGGGGCTGCGTGATGCTCAACCAGTCATCAAAAGACAGCTAGGAGAGCTGTCTGCCACTCCAGTGGTTTCCGAATTGCCCACAGAGGGCGCTGGAGTCATCACTCAGCGAGAGGGCCTGAGTGGTGCTCAGTCCGGTACCAAACAACAGCTAGGGGAGCTGTCTACCATACCGGTGGTTCCCAGACGGCCGCAGAGGACGCTGGCACCATCACTCAGTGAAAGGGGCTGAGAGATGTTCAGTGGGGCACAAGGCTACAGCTAGGAAGGCTGTCGGTCATCCTAGTGGTTCTTGATCATCTCGCAGGGGACGTCCATTCTGCACCTAGGCCCGAGGAATTGTGTGTTGATCAGCCTGTTCCAGTCACACAGCCTGAGGAGCTGTCGAAGGCCCTCATGATTCCTGTAGCACAGTACGAGTGGCTGTGTCAAGATCAGTCAGTCCTGGTTCCCCTGCCTGTCAAATTGCCTGAGACCTGTGACCCTGACTTATGGTGGCCGGATCCACCAGACCCGTTCTGTGATCCGGACTCATTGTGGCCGGATCCGCCAGACCCAGTCTGTGATCCGGACTCCCATCTACTGTAAGCACCCGAGCTCTACGAAGACTGTGAGGCCGTATGGCATTCCCTGCGGGAGGGGCCCTGCTGCCATCTGCTCTGCCCCTGAAAAAGGCCTCCCGGTCTGTCTTGCCCAGTTGGGCGTTCCCGCCATCTGATCCACCCTGGAAGGCATTTCCACTGTCTGCTCCAGCCAGAGGGAGGTCTCCATCGTCTGCTCCGCCCAGAGGGAGGTCTCCGCCGCCTGTTCCGCCCCGGTGGGCTTCTCCACCGCCTGCTCCACCCAGGAGGAGGTCTTCGCCACCTGCTCCGCCCCAGTGGGCTTCTTCGCCACCTGCT
>JAUMHI010000030.1:322724-347044 GCA_032359435.1 Enteromius unitaeniatus
AGGGTGCAAAAAAATCTAAATACTGAGCAAATCACCTTTAAAGCTGTCCAAATGAATATCTTATCAATGCATTTTACTAATTAAAAAAGACATTTTGATATGTTTACACTAGGAATTTTACAAAAATCTTCATGGAACATGATCTTTACTTAATTTCCTAATGATTTTTGGATATTGCTACAAATAAACCCCAGCGACTTAAGACTGGTTTTGTGGTCCAAAAACACTGCAGGACATCATGTACAATAGAAACATTTTACACAGTTCATTATAACCATGGAATTTAGCTTTTCTTTTCTTCCTCTCTACCTAAGAGCATCGATGCATTCTTGTTGCAACACCACAGGTTATTTATACCTAACAAAGAAAAACACAGCTGTGCATCAAATAATCCCCTATGAGTCCAATGTATATCCCAACTACACAATGACGAAGCACTACACAACTTGCTACCTGAGGTATGTCATATGAGGCCAAAATATATCACCCACTTCCTAAAATATTAAAAAGCATACAATACAGAAAAGTCAGGTGTGATATAAAAACAGCATGTCTTCTGAAACCTTCTTTCTTCTATGAAAAACACCAATATAAAGATATTTGAAGAATGCTGGTGACAACATCTTTAGTACACGTTAAGCCTAGTTTGAAAACCCACCCCCTTGTTTTGGGGTCCCTATATAAATAAATTGTCATTGTCAAAACATTAGAGCTCTCAAAACTCTGCTTTGACAGTCAAATTCAAAGAGCAGAATGAAGTTATGGACATATTTTTGGATGGTAGCCCAGCTTAGTTTGTTAAAACATTTTAGTAAAATATTTGCTATTGGGGGAGTAGCAGTGAAACAAGACATACCAGAATTATCTGTCATATCTTATTCCTTTGCTCTTTTGTTTGAGACTATATACCAGCACAGACTTTAGCTTTGGGCTAAAACATGTTTTTAAAGAAATTCTTTGTGAAAAACCTACTTTCAGCATAACACAGTGATGAGGAAAGTATTCTAACCATTCTAACTTTCCCTCTTTGTTGCAGGTTTAACTTGGCTCCTGTTAATGATAGTGATGTTGGGCTAAAGACTGATCTAATCACAGTCAATCCCAGTCAGATCCTGAGAGGGTGAGAAAACAACAAACAATATAAAGTAATATTACTTAATATACGGCTCTCTGGAGTGCTTGATTCTGATTGGTCAGTTGAGACATTTGCAGGTTCGTTCTTTTCAAATAATAACCGCTCCAAAGTAATAACGCATAGCCGGTACTATTTATTTGTTTAAAATCCCTCCGCGCCAACAAAGATGACCGTTTGGCACCATCTTGTGACAAACACTGGACAACCACAACTAACAATGGAAAATATGTAGATGTTAGAAATTGTTTTACTAACGTTTGAATGTTAGTCACGCAGTACTATCCATCTCATTTTCCACGTAAATGCGGGCACCGCCATTTTCAAACTATAATGTGTTACATTTCCGGTAAAGCGCTTCCGCTAGTAGTAGTTGTATTGAGGCTCCGTAGATTTACGTTTACTTCGCAGGGTTTCTAGGGCAGTTTACTTTTTAATATGGACCATAGAAATACTGGCGGACTTTGTGTAGTTAGGGGTGTCATAACAGCTGTTTTAAGCGTAAAAAACACCTGCTAGAAATTTGTTTTGATCATAATTCCACGCACGAGAGCTAAATGTGGATGTGAGCCAAGCTATGATTTACACGCCCCTCAGAAGAGTGACGAAGCGCATAGCTTGACAGTGGTCTGGAAATAAATCCGTTTTACAGTACTATGTATATGAAACCATTAGATTTCACTACTGCTAACTTAACTTGTGAGCAGTAGTTAACTTAACTTAATGTACCAGCAATCAGCTGACTTTCCCGCTGTGCAGGGACTGATATGCCTTGGTGCTTTTAGAATTCTGCATCGAAGATCCATCTACTCCGTGCGACAAAACAAATTCAACAGTTTGCGCTTCCTCATATCAATAATAATATAATATAATAATATATGACTTTCAGTTCATGTGGGCGAGATGTCAGTTTTGTCATAGAAAATGCCTCTAGAACTGCGGGTGATGACCCTCCTGTGCACGTAATCAACGTACACAGTTCTAGGTTGTGCAATGAGAAGTTACGTCTTGTACGTGTATTCACGCTTTGATTTGCACAAACAGCATATCTTTTCATCTATCACAAAACAATGATTGACTGAATGGTCTACAAAATGGTGCCAAATCCTTAAATAAACTCATCAACTTTTCTTCCCATACAAGAAGTATTCTCGTAGCTTTATAAGATTAAAGTTAAATCCAATGATGACAGATGGAGCATTCAGACAACATCTTTCATACTTTTCTGGACCTTGACATTGTTCATTACTTGGTGAAGGAGCTGAATCACTGTAAGTAGAAAATACAGCTCACGTTTCAAATTAAATCCAGGCAACAGTGACCAACCAATCATAGCTTGAACTTTAGAGAGGCTAGACAAAGGGTTCATCCCATTCTGAGTCAGGGGTACTGTGGCTTTTATTTTCAGGGTTTGTTTAGAAAGACAAAAGTCACAATATTGCAATTATGCTGTTTTCAGCTTTACTGTATTGTCCTGTAGGCAGAACAAACGGTCTACAGTACTGCAGATGTTTTCTTCCCATTTATGTAGTTCTCATAATGTTAATTTGAACATGCTTTGTTTAATTTATGTGGAATGAAGCCAGCTTTAACATCTGTAAAGAGATGAGAAGCAGGGGAGGAACATTTATTGGACAGAGGGTCACTGTCGCACTGCCAGGTTAGATGGGCAACAGTATCACCATGTGTGCTGTCACCTCCAATGATGGTGTCCTCTGCCACATATAAACTATCAGATCAATACAGAATTCCTCAAATTAGACAAATGTGGTTTAATCAATCAATTTCGAACTACTTTTATTTACAAATAAAAGTGGAGGCAAACATTTTTATTATTATTCCATGATCAACTAGTACAGAGGAACAACACGGTGCTAATCTATTTGATGTGGACACTGAACAACTTGCAGCTTAAACTAAATACTAGCGTGTAGCTTTCTGCTGAACTCTTTTAAAGCGGAGGTGAGATTGATGTTGTAGCCCCAATGCAGAGGATCTCTTATCTCGGTATGGAGCTGGACTTGGTCGAAATGACTGCCCGCCTCACAGGGGAGCACGCGCAGGCCATGCTGACAGCGGTCCCTCTCAAATCATTTCAGAGGCTCCTGGGGCATATGGCAGCCGCAGTTCTCCTCCATATGAGACCGCTTCAGCGTTGGTTACACGACCGAGATGGGCATGGCACAGCGGTACTCTCCGGATTGGCGTTTCCCCGGAGTGTCGCCGCTAATTCAACCCGTGGTCAGACCTTGTATTCCTACTGGCTGGAGTGCCCCTAGGATAAGTGTAGGATAATTTGCTCCTGTGGAGCCAGACGTGGCAGAAATCATTGGCCATTCATATTCCAGGTATACTCAACCGTGCAGCCGTCAGCTTCTCTGTCGATGAAGAGTGCCACACCCTTCTGAGATCAGGTAGTGAACCTGCAAGCTCTGCCCCTGGAGGAGACAGACCCAGCCTTAGAGTTGCTGTGTCCAGTACGTGCACTGCGCCTCTAAGTTGACCACACTCTGAGCTTCAGATGCTCTCAGCAGCTCTTTGTCTGCTTTGGAGGTCAGCAGAAAGGGAATGCTATCTCGAGGTTTGAGAACCCACTCTACAAGGAGTGTCACCTCTACCTCAGCGTTGGCGCATGGTGCCTCTTTGGCAGACATCTGTAGAGCTGCGGGCTGGGTGACAACGAACACCTTCCCCAGGTTTTACGACCACCGCGAGGAGGCTGTGTTGGCTTGCGCTATGCCCTTGCAGGGGGTTTTCCGATGCTGGTGTCTCCGTGTAACACGGCCTCAGGGTTGTGGCCTTTTCCACGGGTCTGTTCCCATATGTAACGTCGAAGTGAACTCGACTAAAGGGGAACGTCTAAGGTTACAACGGTAACCCACGTTCCCTGAAGGAGGGAACGGAGATGTTACATCCCCTTGCCACGACCCTGGGTCGCGCTGACCCTCAGCAAAAACCTGCATGTGCAATCCAGCCGTGCCTTCTTATACTCATGCTGTGATAAGGTGCACCTGGCTGTGATTATTGCACACCAATATTCATTGGACTTTTCCAAAAGATTTGAAGACGATTGGTCTCTCATGCGAGATCCCATATGTAACATCTTCGTTCCCTCTTTCAGGAAACGTGGGTTACCGTTGTAACCTTAGATGTTTCTCTGTTAGATTGTTGCAAGCATTTTTCGGTTCACTTTTGTTGTGGCTGTGACATATTAACTCATGGGAGCATGATATTGTGACATGGCCATGAGATATTAAATTGTGTGTTATCATGTTCCCATGAGTATGTTGTTTTGGTACATATAAGTGTATATCATAATTTTGATATGTAATTGCATGTTATTTTAAATATATTTTTTTTTTAATAGTTCTCTCCCTTTTTATCCTTTCTCCATTTACCATTTTTCTATTTATTATGTATAGATTAGGCCTAGATATGTGCTGCCTTGGGCCACAGTTGTGCAGTTGTTTCTTGTTCTGGAATGGATCTATCCCTGTTCAAGTGATGTGTCCTGTCCTGCCCTGTCTTGCCTGCCATTGCTGTGCTTTGTATTTTCCTGTCCTGCCACTATCTTTTTGCTGTTTTCTTTGCTATGGTTTGAACAGGGGGACAAGTATAAAGAGAAATTCTTTAAGGAACCAAGGCAACTGAACAGGTGGGCGGTAGATGTTGCAATATAAAGTTGTCAAACAACTTTAAAAGTGAAGAAAGCAGGGGAAACATTTTTTTTTTCATTGTGTAAAGGAGAGCCATACTGAAGAAAAGAATCGTCATAAATCTCTTTGGTGTGAACAGTGGACATCTAGCAAGTTTGTTCAACATACCTTTAAGTGATTATAGCTTTCTGCTGGGAACTTATAAAGGTGAGGTGATATTAGATAGCCAAACTTTATTATTCATTATTTCATTGAAACATAAACCTGATTTATTGAAGAGGTTAGAATGCATGTTTGATTTGGTTTATGTACATTGGTATATAATGTGTATGTGTGTATATATATCAGAAGTGGCGAAGTGCAGAGTTCAGCTACAACCCTAATTAAAACTTTCCTCTCTGTAGCTTCCTAGTAACTGTTAAGACTTGGATTTTCCTGCAGGGCAGGGGAAGGGAAGATATTCAGTAGTCATAATCATAATTCATAATCAGTAGTACATATTTAAATGTTTTTGTTTTGCATTTAGAATATGTCCAGATATATTTCAGCCTAATAGGGATGCCTGCACTTGATGGCCAATTTCACATGTATTGTGCAATTTCAAAACACAAAATACTGTTTGTATTTGAATAAATTCTTTTACACAGTATTTTGTATTTGTATTTAAATACATTTTTCCACTCAGTATTTTGTATTTTTATTTCAAATACATTTCTATGTATTCATGCCCATCTCTGGCCTGGACATGGGCTGACTTAAGCAGGGGAAGGTTTTAAGCCATGACGTCTTAGTGTATAAGAAAACGATGGTCCCAGCTCTCTTGATGAAAAATGAATAGGTCTCGGGACAGTCATTGCTGCAATATATTTTTACATCTGTATAGTCAAAACAACTTCAGCGTTGCAAAATTAAAAAATAAGCTGCAGTTTTTGTCTCTCTAGCAGAGGTGCAGCGTCTTGAGAAAAAACAAAGACTATTATATTGAATGTCATACTCTGTATGCCAGCAATTGCAAAAGCCAAAACAATAGCACATTTGTCCTAAAACAGACAAAACCTGCTCTGCAACTTTTAGCTGCGCTCTCCGTGTGAATTATCAAGAAATTCACACCTTTATCAACACCCACCCAACACCCTCAAACCGCCTCCAGCTGGAGTCAGTTCAGTGTCTTTACTGTTGCTGATTGTAAAGTTGTAAAATTCTTAATGTAACGCAAGACAGACACGCTCTTGATTAATCTCACTTCTCAATAATATTAATAATAAAAGTGTCTTCATGCAGATCATGTTTGTATATATAACGTTGAAATGCTAATTTATATTTTTTCTTATAATGAACTGAACATCCAGTGAGCACACTGCTTTTTAATGAATATCACCAATGATAACAGCACCGTTTATTTTTCAAACTCATATAAAATATATATATATTTTTGCTGTTAGCCTAATAATAACCATGCTTTTTTTTCCGTTTACAAAAGCACAGCTTTTTCTTGGCATTGCAAGTGCACAAAAAATAAGGGTAGAGCATTATATTTCCAAATTAAGTATCATACATGCGTCCAAAATCACATACTGCTTAAGTAGGTATTACATTTAAAATTGAACGTACTACCCGACCGTTAAACAGTACGTTCTATATAGTATGAATGGGGGTAGTATGAATGGAATTCGGACGTACTACATCCGCCATATTGATGTTGTCACGTGCGTCACATGTTGTCACAACAGCGGGAAAATGTAAACTTTCAATAAGTCATCCGTTTATTTAGATTGTGTTAAACAAGTGCAATTTAATCACAATAAACAACGAGGTGCTTACACTTGAAATGAGCCGCATCTCCACTTTCTGCCATTTTTCGAATATGACGCCTCCTCTCCCGGAGCCTTATGGAATAGGAAAGTGTCCATGGTATGCTTACTACAGAATTCAGGCAGAAGCAGTAGGTCATCGAGGTACTTCTCACTTACTGAATTTCGAATGCTATGAATTCGGACATACTACTCGCCTTTCGCGTACTATATAGTAGGGAAGTAAGCGATTTCGGATGCAGTATTAGTCTTATCTATGAGCCGAAATTATGAAATAAATGTATTATCACATGAAAAACATTAGCCTTTAGTCCGTATTCCTGGTGCTGCTCCTGCCAAAGCACAGTTTCTCTATACAAGTTCATTAAATCATATCACTACTGCATTAAATCAGATTTATATTGTGTCTAAAATGATACATATGGTAAGAAAAAGATGAGTTACCTCTCAAACAAACACATCTTAATTTTGATGTTGCTATAATACATTGAAAGTTTAAATGTATTAGGTGTCATTTTGTTCAGAAGACTGAAGTTGTCCAGTCAGTAATACATTTATAACTATTTAACGCAATTTACCAACTTCATTGCACAACAACCTTTATGCTACCCCAAAGATGACAGCAAGGTAGCTTTTGTTTGTTCTTAGCTCTCAGGAAAGGCACTCGATTGGGCTACGGAAACCTGGGATGGCCGCCGCATTACTTACCCATCCTTTTACGATTTCCTACAACAATTCCGGTCTGTTTTCAAACACCCCACGGCTGGCAGAGCACCGGAGGATGAACTGATGGCTTTGAGGCATTTGAGGCTTTTTGGACCCTAGCAGCACAAACAGGCTGGCCTCCCGAACCACTCAAAACAATGTATTGTCGAGCACTGAACGATGGACTGCAGACAGAACTGGCTTGTCGGGACGAAGGGCTCTCACTAGACGCTTACATGAATCTGGCCATTTCACTGGACAACATGCTGCGGTCACGGCGCAGTTGTCGTTTTCCCCGTCCATTCCAACCACTGCCACAATCCAGCCCATCTGAACCCATGCAAGTAGGATACACACCGCTTTCTCTAACAAAACTCTTGAAATCATGGTGAATTTGAGTTTCAATGACGTCAGTATAACCGCTAAGGCTTTGATTGATTCGGGTGCTGCTGGAAATTTTGTGGATGAAACGTTCACTAATACCAACCTCCTTCCTCTTGTTTCATGTCATTCCCGGGTGGCAGTGGAAGCCCTAGATGGGCGCCCCCTAGGCTCCGGCCAGGTCACCTCCAACTGCTGGTTGACACCTTGCACCAGGAAAATATCCCCTTTAACGTCACCAACTGATCCTCGGCATGCCCTGGCTGCACAATCCAATCATCTCCTGGGACATCACACAATGGTCAGCACACTGTCACCAAAACTGTCTTAATAATGTAACACACCCCAAGATACTCACCACCCACTCCGCACCTGTTATGGAAGGAAATGTTCTGCTACCTTTTGAATATCACGATCTCAAAGAGGTGTTCAGTAAAGAACGAGCAACCCTACTCTCACCCCATCATCATCACGACTGTGAAATAGAACTATTACCTGGTACATTCCCCACCAGGGGCGAATCTTTCCATTATCCCAGTCTGAAACCAAAGCCATGGACCAATATATCAAAGAGGAGTTGGAGAAAGGATTCATTCGCCCCTCAACCTCACCTGCTTCGGTGGGATTCTTGGGGATGAGGATGGCACACTCAGACCCTGCATCGACTACAGAAGCCTGAATGACATCACCATAAAATACAGGTATCGCTTACCTCTGGTTCCTCCAGCTCTTGAAGCTCTGCGTCAGGCCAAATATAGGATTGCCTTTGAAAGCCTAAACGCCTGTGAGTTGACCCTGTCTGTCTGTTATTCTAATAAAGAATCGCAAATGGGTCCAAATGACTCAGCCCCGTCATTACATCTATATTATTTTTCTAATGATTTAAGGATGTAATATTATAATGTTGTTATTGTTTTATTTGGTTATTTTATCTCTATTTAACAAAACAAAATTGTAGTCAGTTTGGAAACTTTGCGCCACCTGGCAGTAGTTTCGTCGACTTTAACACGTGACAGAATCTACAATCTATCTACAATCTTGTTCATTTCTGAAGTAAACTTTCGTACTAACTTTTTAGACTGCTGTCTTGAACAGGTAATACCTGCGAGTTGTTATGAACACAGTGCTGGGTTACCCAACCTGCGTTTATATTATTCATATTATTAAACATACTATTTTATATACACTGCTCAAAAAAAATAAAGGGGACACTTTACAACACAACAACACCACGTAACTCCAAGTCAATCACACCTCTGAGAAATGACAGATGTGACAGAGTCTGGAGACGCCGTGGAGAACATTCTGCTGCCTGCAACCCTCCAGCATGACAGTTTGGCAGTGGGTCAATAATGGTGTGCTTTCTGAGCAACGTAATGTGTTAACGCATTAAGGTACCTACGTCATGAATATGAATGAAGATTTATGCATGTTTATTAAACTGTCATTAAGTGTCATTTGCTTAGTTATTGAAGTTTTTAATGCAAAATTATTTTGTTTGAGATGCCTTTGTTGTGACAACTTGACATAAAGCAATATATTATACATTACATATATATATTATATTGATTGCTGTATTTTGTTGTCCTTTGTGAAGTGTTTGATTGGGAAAAAAAGAAGATAATATTTGACCGCAGGTTGATTTGCCCAATATGGTCTGACGGAAATATTTGCTTTTGTTTTTGAGTGTTAGATCAGAAATTCCTCATTTTGTCATGTGAGATTCAGTTTCAGTCAAATGTGTTTACCCAAATTGATCAATACTGCAGTGGACAACCACATAGAATAGAGAAGAATATGAGGAATGTGGTAAGAGTGGAAAGGAAAAGACAAATGAGTTGAACTATGTGATTAAGTATAAAGATCATGAAACTAAGCTTACTAAAATAGTTTTTTAGTCAATTTTGCTTCAAGTCTTAAATACACATTTTTAAAGCTGCTTGGTTTGGTTCATGGTGTTTTGCCAAAAAGAAATAAATAAAAAGTGGGTGGCTGAGGTTATCCTCTGGACTTTAAACTCTTTAATTGCTGGTTTGAACTTCCTCTTCCATGAGGTCAAGCTACTTTTATGGAAAAGGAAAGTGAAATTACACTTTTTTATTATTATTCCATGAACAATGAAAACAGTGCACATCTATTTGATGTGAGCACTGAAATACTTGCAAATAAATAATAGTGTGTAGCTTTTTGCTGAACACTGTTTAAGCAGAGGTGAGTTGGACATAAACTGATTTATTGTTAATTTTGTAGATCATTAAATCTTACTTGATATGTGTTTGCAGGCATCCAGTCCCGTTAACAAGGAAGCATGACCTCCAGATTTAGGATTTCACTGAAACGTAGAACAAAATCTTCAAAGAGGTTAGAATAATGGATGATACATGTACAGTGAAGTAATATATTCTGTGTCCTAGAACAGTGGTTCTAAAATCCAGTCCTGAGGACCCTCTGCTCTGCACATTTTGCATTTCTCCCTTATTTAACTCACCTGAGTGAAATCATCAGCTCATTAGGAGAGAGATCCATGAACTGAACTAATGTCCTAATAATCTCATTCAGGTGTGTTAAATAAGGGAGACATGCAAAATGTGTGGAGCAGGGGGTGCCCAGGACTGGAATTTGGAACCACTGTGAAGGCAGTTGGAAAATTTACTCATCAAAAAATTAATACTGGTTAATTTTGAAATAAGGCTTTATAATACCTAACCTTCTGCTAACAATTAAATCCAACCTTTGTTTTCTATAACAGTTCAGAAACAATTCAGAAGAGCTCATCTCAATCTCACTGCAGTGGTGTGTCTTTGAAGAGTGACCAGTCAAGAAATCCTGATATTAATTTCAAAGAGAGACAGTCTTTTGCTGAGAAGAGGTCAGTGTCATAGTTTAACAGGTCTAACAGGTGTCTAAACCAAATGTGATAATTATCTGAATTGAGCTATGACAATTACTATGTAAAAATGATACACATTAAATAATCACATATGTCACTTTTATATCCAGATTTTGTAATGATTTAAAATGCATGTTAATTGTAAGTGTAAAGCGTGTATAGAGTATGTAGTCTGGTGAATAGGTTATAGTTAAATTTATACCTGGCAACTGTAAGACACACACAAAAAAAAGTTGATAACAATGCAGTGTAATTTTTGATAAATATTTTCTGATAAACTACAGTGACAAAAAGAATGTGCCTCTCTTCTCAAGCAAAAGACACAAGCATGCAGTCTTTAAGGTGTGTATTTCCCGATTTATTGTGATTATTGTGTGTGCAACTACATATGGGTCATTGACACAGCCACATGTTAAAAACCATGATTCATGTGATGTTGTTCCTTAAATGCTGATTTTAGATGCTTAAGTGCACAGTCATTTCTCTGGTTAGAAATGAACTAAAGATGTTCAAGAAACTGTTGAGTCCAGATGCTCCACAATGCTCTGAGAGAGAGGAAGAGGATGATGAAGGCCAGAGTGGTGTCAGAGATGCGGTTCTAAAGATCACACTGCATGTCCTGAGAAAGATGAACCAGACAGACCTTGCCAACACATTAAAGACCAGTAAGAGTTTTGGGCCATATAATCAGTGTCTCTGTTTTACCTTAAAGGGGTCATGAACCGAGAAACCAAAGTTTGCTTGATCTTTTGACATAAGTCATTGTATTATGAAAACAATATATATTATATATATTAATTATAATTGTATTATATAAGTTTTAAATACTCTAAATTTTCTAGTATTTTTGATATAAGTCAGTCAGTCAGTCTGCTACAGGTGCATTTCAACAGATTGGAATGTCGTGGAAAAGTTGTTCTTTTCAGCGAAAATTGTGAAACTCGTGTATTAAATAAATTCAGTGCACACAGACTGGAGTAGTTTAAGTCTTTGGTTCTTTTAGTGATAATTTAGGCTCACATTTAACCAATCATGGGGAAAACTGCTGATCTGACAGTTGTCCAGAAGACAATCATTCACAAGTGGGGTAAGCCACAAACATTAATTGCCAAAGGCGTCTTACCTGGGCTAAGTAGAAGAAAAACTGAACCTCTTTTTAGATGAGAGGTTTGTATTTTATTTGGAAACCAAGGTCCTATAGTCTGGAGGAAGGTCTGAGAAGCTCATAGCCCAAGATTCAGTGTCCACTGTTAAGTGTTAATCTGCTGGTGTTGGTCCATTGTGTTTTGAAAACCAACGTCACTGCACCCGTTTACCAAGAAAATGTGGAGCACTTCATGCTTCCTTCTGCTGACCAGCTTTTTAAAGATGCTGATTTTATTTTCCAGCAGGATTTGGCACCTGCCCACACTACCAAAAGCACCAAAAGTTGGTTAAATGACCATGGTGTTGGTGTGCTTGACTGGCCAGCAAACTCAACAGACCTGAACCCCATAGAGAATCTGTAGGGTATTGTCAAGAGGAAAATGCGAAACGAGAGACCAAAAAATTCAGATGAGCTTAAGGCCACTGTCAAAGAAACCTGGGCTTCCATACCACCTTAGCAGAGCCACAAGTAGATCGCCTCCGTGCCATGCTGAATTGAGGCAGTAATTAAAGCAAAAGGCCAACAATTCACTAAAATGTTCTTATGAAGTATTCTATTCTGATGAGATTAGTGAATTAGTGGGTTTTTGTTAAATGTGAGTCTAAATCATCACAATTAAAAGAATCAAAGACTTCTCAGACCGTTAAAGAGTCCAATGGAGAGATTTGCTGTCAAGCTATTTTCAGCACTTAAGATGGGTTAATCATTTGTAAATATATCAGACCAAATATATATGGGGACTGTCCAATAGCATCAATTTGTGAAAAAATATGAAACTTACAATATTTGGACATATGGGGACTATTAAGACTATTAAGACTAGTCCTAGATTAAAATAAATGCTTAGAGCTGTCTAAACTGGAAAAAGCTTGCACTGAGATATCTTAAAATAAATTTTTGCCATTGTTTGGTCTTAAAATGCTCACAGATAATGCATTTTTGTAAGACACGTTTCTAAATATTCTTAAATGTCCTTAATTAGCAAAGCTCTAGTCCTGGCTTAATCTAATCCCTATCCGGGAAACTGGCCCATGAGGTTTCCGGCCAAAAGCAATGATAAGCAACATTACTTAAAGTCAACAGAATGTGTTAAAGGGACCATCAAAATAAAGTGAAACCCTGATTATGACCAATTATTAAGCAATGGATGAACTGTTCAAATATGTACATTTAAATCAATATTAGTCACTTGGATAAATTGCATGTAAATGAAAAGTGTACATGATGCTTTGCCAACCATACCTGTATGTCCTTTTGTCTACCAGAACTGACCCCTGTGAGTCATCAAGTACTAAAATCCAACTTGAGGGCAAAATATAATAGAATTCATGAAGGAATTTCACTGCAAGGAAAAACAACTCTTTTGCATGAGATCTACACAGAACTTTACATCACAGAAGGAGGGAGTGGAGGGATCAGTATTCAACATGAGGTCAGGAGAATTGAGACAACATCCTGGACACCAGAAACACCGGAAGCACCAATCAAATGTAATGACATATTTAAATCCTTAACAGAACAAAACAAACCCATCAGAACTGTACTGACTAAAGGAGTCGCTGGAATTGGAAAAACAATCGCTGTGCAGAAGTTCATTTTGGACTGGGCTGAAGGAAAAGACAATCAGGATATTCACTTCATATTTCCACTTCCTTTTAGGGAGCTCAATTTGATGAAGCACAAAAACATTAGTCTAATAGAGCTTCTACATCAGTTTTTCACAGAGTTAACATTACCAAATAGTGATGACTATAAAATGATGTTAATTTTGGATGGCCTGGATGAGTGTCGACTTCCTCTAGATTTCCAGAACAATGATATTTTAAGTGATATGACAGAATCAGCCTCAGTTGATGTTCTCTTGACAAACCTCATCAAGGGAAATCTGCTTCCTTCAGCTCTCTTGTGGATCACCTCTCGACCAGCAGCAGCCAATCAGATCCCTCTGGAGTGTGTTGACCAGGTGACAGAAGTGCGAGGATTCAATGACCCTCAGAAAGATGAATACTTCAGGAAGAGAATAAGTGATCAGAGTCTGGCCAGCAGAATCATCACACATGTGAAGTCATCAAGGAGTCTGTACATCATGTGCCACATACCAGTCTTCTGCTGGATTTCAGCCACTGTTCTGCAGAGTATGTTGAGTGAAGCAGAAAATGCAGAGATTCCCAAGACTCTCACTCAAATGTTCACACATTTCCTGATCTATGAGGTCAAACAAAGAAGCCAGAAGTACCAAGGGAACTCTGAAGCAGATCTTCAGCAGACAACAGAGAGCATATTTTCCCTGGGAAAACTTGCTTTTCAACAACTAGAAAAGGGCAACTTGATCTTCTATGAAGAAGACCTCAGAGAATGTGGCATTGATGTCAGAGAAGTGTCAGTGTATTCAGGACTGTGCACCCAGATCTTCAGAGAGGAGTTTGGACTGTACCTGGGGAAGGTGTACAGCTTTGTACATCTCAGCTTTCAGGAGTTTCTTGCTGCTTTATTCAAGTTTCTTTCCCTTATCCTAAAACCTACCAAGCATTTTAAACTATTTAGCTCCACAATGACTGATTTGCTGAAAAGAGAAGTAGACAGAGCCTTGGAGAGTGAGAATGGACACCTGGACCTTTACCTTCGCTTCCTTCTGGGCCTCTCTTTAGAGTCAAATCAATGTCTTATACAAGGCCTGCTGACACATACAGGGAATGTATGCTTAATAAACAAGCAAAAATTAATTAAATATGTCAAGGAGAAGATAAAGGATAATCCCTCTCCAGAGAAATCCATCAATCTGTTCCACTGTCTGAATGAACTGAATGATCATTCTCTAGTGCAGGAAGTCCAAGCATACCTGAAGGAAACAGGTTCCAGAGGTCTCTCTGGAGTTAAACTCTCTCCTGCTCAGTGGTCAGCTCTGGGGTTTGTGTTGCTGAACTCAGAAGAGGAGCTGGATGAGTTTAAGATGAGTAAATATGATCAATCAGAAGAATGTCTTCTGAGACTGCTGCCAGTGGTCAAAGCCTCTAGAAAAGCTGAGTGAGTATATGCATACATAATATCTGTAAAAGAAAATTTGATTTATATCCTTTGTATTCATTATGAGTTAATGCGTTAAAAAAAAAAAACATTTATACCATTTAAAAAATCCTTCATTTCAGTCAAACATTTATTGACTGCAAAAATGTTAATATTAAAACTCTAACTATTACCTTCAACCTTTTTGCCTAAATAATTATTAAGGTACATGATACATTTATGTATTCAGTCATAACTATTGTGAATGAATGTGAATTGAATTCCATTTGATCATTCAAGCTCCATTTATAGCACATTGTGTTTTCATGGTTTCTACCAACAACCATGGTAGAAATTCAATGGTTAAAAGTGTGGATTTCTCTGCATTTAAACATGGTTGGAAAGTTATTTCATGAGAAAATGTCATTCATTTTTAATCTCTTTTAGTTTTTTTATTTTTAAATTTGCTCAGTTGTATTGAAGTCCATGTGTGTACGACTTGCATTTTTAAACGATCAATGCATGTAATGTATTGAACAATGTATTTATGGTATTTAAATATATAAATGAAATATACTAATAGGTTAAATAAACAAGGCAACAAAGCACCATGTACTGTAAACCTGGAAATGAAAGATAAAGGAAATAACTGTGTGCAACAGAGAAAGGAATAAAGGAAAATGAATGATTCATACAAACTGAAAACTTCTGAAAAAAAAAAAAAAAACAGCATATTATAAGATGGCAAAATATTAACATTGTTCATCAAATTAAATATTTCCAATGTTACTCTCCCAGGCTGTGTGATTCTAATCTGACAGACAAGAGCTGTTCAGCACTGGCCTCAGTCATTAGCTCAAACTCATCAAGTCTGACAGAGCTGGATATAAGCAACAACAATCTACGGGATTCAGGAGTGAAGCTGCTCTGCACTGGATTGAAGAATCCACATTGTAAACTGGAGGCATTACAGTGTGTATCATTTGGCAGTGATATAATATTTATTTATTTATTTACTTATTTTATTATATATATTTTAAAATATATTATATTTTATTTGATTGTATGGAGAGGTACATAAGAGGAAAACCTGAAAAAATAGCTACTGTAGAAAGAGTTATATGAGACATTCTCTTTGTAGGTTGTCAAACTGCTGTATTACAGAGGATGGTTGTACTGCCTTGGCTTCAGCACTGAAAATAAATCTCTCACACCTGAGAAAACTTAATCTCAGTGACAACACACTAGGAGACCCAGGAGTAAACCTGCTGTCTGATCTACTGGAGGATCCACAATGCAAACTGAGCAAGCTATAGTGAGTACCATTACTATATTCTATATGATTTGTTTATCATTGAAAAGTTTAGATGTCTTTAGATTCCATATTGACCCACTGTATTTGCTCTGGTGCGGTTGTAACAAGGATGTTGAGGATGAGTTCTTTACTTGACTGGATGTTGTGAAAGGGTTTTTCTTTACTATGGAAAGGATTCTCTTATCATCCACCACTCTTGTCCTCCGTGGACATTCATGTTTTATGTTGCTGAGCTCACCAGTGTTTGTTTATCTTCGTCAAATAAGGTTTTGTGTTTGTTGACCTGTGAATGTGAATAGTTTTTTTTATCTTTCTTTTTGCAGCTTTCGTAACTGCAGTATTGGAGAGGAAGGTTGTGCTGCTGTAACTTCAGCTCTAACATCAAACCCCTCAAACCTTAGAGAACTGAACCTGGGTATGAATAAACTAAAAAATTCAGGAGTAAAGATGCTCTCTCATCTACTGGAAAACCAAAACTGCAAACTGGAGAAGCTACAGTAAGCTATTGATATTTACAGTTGTTCTTTGTGTGATTTGTTAACAGGGGTGTATAATGCTATTCCATGAATTCCGAATTTATACTGATGAAGAATTAAATTCTCATTCTAAACAAACAAAAAGTTGGTGTATGACATAGTATATTTCTGTTGCAAACATACTCCTTCAAGGTTTATCACAAAGCAAAAGCTTTGCATCCAGTGCTCCACCCCCAGGATGCCTCCAGCTATTTTTTTTTTTAAGAATCGGAGCAACTATACCTTCTATAAAGTAAAAAAACTAAATATTCTTTAGAAATATAAAGAATACAAAACTACTCATGTCCCCTTTAACAAATTAACCATTTATTGCTGGACAAAAAATTACAAGTTCACTTAGGCTACAAGTGCAGCACTAGACACATCATGCTGGTAGGGTTAAATGTTTTCTCTTTTCAGGTTGTCTAAGAGCAACATTAAAGAAGCAGGATTTTCTCTTCTGGTATCAGCTCTGAGATCGAACCCCTCACACATAAGAGAACTAGATTTGAGTGGGAATGAACCAGGAGACTCAGGAGTGAGGGAGCTCTCTTATCTCCTAAAAGATCCATGCTGTAAACTTGAGGCATTACAGTGAGTGTAACAGTTATACAATATAGTTAGATTGCACAAAAGTAGAGTAAGTAAATCAAATCAAATCAAATATCATGAACCGAAATATCAAGCACAGAAATGTGGATGCAAGCATTTCTTGAAAACATTACTTTATTTCATGTTTACATTAGTGCCATTTACTGCAGTGTCAACTCATTACACTTAGTTATATTTATGTGTAAACGTGAGAGTTTATATTTTCTATTATACAGACTTTCTAACTGCAGTATCGGAGAGGAAGACTGTGCTTGTCTGGCTTTGGCTCTAAGATCAAACCCTTCGTACCTGAGAGAAATTGATCTCAGCTTAAACAAACCTCAAAATTCAGGAGTAAAACTGCTCTCCGATCTACTGGAGGATCCATGTTGTAAACTAGAGAAACTGAAGTGAGAGTTATGCATTAAATTATCACACAAGCTGAAGCGAAACAAAATAGAGTGCTAAAGACATGATTGTTTATTTTTTGATTATTATATGTCACCACATCACACAGTTTTCTTTTCTTTGCAGGTTGCGTAACTGCAGTATCGGAGAGGAAGGTTGTTCTGCTCTGGCTTTATCGCTGAGATCAAACCCTTTGCACATAAGAGAGTTTGATCTCAGCTCAAACAATCCTCAAGACTCAGGAATTAAGCTTATTTCAAATCTACTGGAGGATCCACAGTGTAAACTAGAGAAACTCATGTGAGCTACACCAAGCTATTATATAAGCTGCAGTCATATACTTGTTATGCCTAAAAATTAACATTTTGTCAATAGTCGTGCAGTTCCAAATCCGTAAGATTTTCATTCATCTTCATTTTAACAATGAAGATTTATCAAAAAGTTAATACAAAGTAAACCTAATCAGTATGAATTGATTGGTACTCTGAAAAGACATGATCACTTAGCTTGAACAGATTTAGCCATTTATTCACATATGAACAATCAGCACAGAGAGAACATCATATATGGTAAATGTAAAGCATTCTTGCATGATATGCAAAAATTATGATACTTGTCCTCACAAGTCAAGCAAGTCATGTTTCTTTGGTTTTATGATTAATAAATTTGATTGACTGAAAGGTTATAATAATCTTAACTTAACCTTAAGCGATAATAATACATTTTTTGAAGCATCATCGTTTAAGGTTGTGTTTAAGGATGTGTTTTGAACATGAACATTCAAAAGAAGAAATCTTCAAAATAGAAACATACTGAACGATGAGTAGTATTAAAGACATTAATAGACTTTTTAGAATACAAAAAATTGTTTTTAGATATCAGTCACCCCATCACACTTTTTTGCCTTCTCTTTGTAGGTTGTGTAACTGCAGTATTGGAGAGGAAGGATGTTCTGCTCTGACGTCAGCTCTGAGATCAAACCCCTCACACCTGAGAGAGCTGGACCTGAGATTGAATAAACCTGGAAACTCAGTAAATATCTTGTCCAATCTACTGGAGGACACAAATTGCAATCTGGAGTCCCTAAAGTACGTTTTGCTCTCATGAATGTTACATTTTGTTGTGGTATCTTGTTCTAGTACTTATTTTTATTGTTTTTTTCCTGTTACAGACTCTAGGCTCCTACAACACTGTCCTACAGAAAAGCAGTGTGCAAAATCCTCAGCCTTTTATCTCCATGCACAATACTGTTTTCATTGTGTCTGCTTCATTTCATTAAACGTATTAACACAAATTATTCATGGCATTATTTAACCCTCAAGGTCTCAAAGTGTTTTGGGGCCCTGGAGAAGTTTTGACATGCCCTGACATTTGTGGGGGTTTTTTCAGTAGCTTAAAAATATGAATGGCTAAAGTCTGATAACACTGTATGTGAGCAACATGAAAGTTCAGGTGCATCTCCAAAAATTAGAATATCATGAAACCCTAAAAAATATCATACCCTGGTCAGACTTGTATGATGACCACCAGCTGTCTGTTATCTATTCATGAGCTTTAGCCTTTATACTGTATTCTCCAATCTGTTTGTTTCATGTTGTTGCAGTGTTAAATGTTATGCTCCTATGGCTTTGGTTTTGTTCTGTGGATTTTTGTGTTCTGAACTCCATTGCTGCAAATGGATCTTTTGTTTGAGTGTTCCTGACAGAATACTTCAGCTAGTGCAAGATCCAGCAGTTTTTCCTTTATTTTTCTTTTTTCCCTTCTGGCATCATGGAATTTCAGATTTCTTCTGTGCAATGGTGTTGGGGCTGGGCAATGAAGATGAGGCTCTCAAGGAATTCTTCAACTCATGTCTGAATGACGTTCTGTCTCAGTGGGAGATCGACGGAATTTGGACATTTGGGGCTTTATAAAGTACTTAGGTCTTTGAAAATTATGGGCAAAACCTGGCCTCTCGAGACCCCTCTGTAGAGACCTTCCTACCAATTCTGACCTTGTGACTTCTACCTAAAAGCGATGGGCAAGAAGAAGAGCAGCTGGACAGTGTCCGGTGGTCCTGGAGGGCCCAACTCTGGGAGTCTGGGGTTCCTGAAGGACCCTATTCAGGACCCTATAATTGTACTTGTACTTGGTGAGAGACTTATTATTTCATAAGTGAGGAAATAATGATGGACCAGATGACTTTCCGCGTGGCCTATCCGGATGCATACACAGACAGCGCGGACATGGACTACTTGTAGTAACCTACCAACATCTCATCTGACCGCCTGGTGAATCAGGTTTTTCCCAGGCACCCTTGAGCAAAGCAAGGTAAGGTAAGACCCAAAGAGCAAACTGCTCCCCTGGCACCACAGCAATGGCTGCCCACTGCTCTGGGTGCATGTCCCACGTGTGCAATGACATATACTGCTGTATTTTTGATGTTGTGTGCCTATATTTCTGCTGGAGGTCCTGGGCATCTTGTTAAGACACAAGGCATCATGGATTCTATCAAATACTAACAGATAAAAAAAATCAATAAGTGATTAAAGAGAAGAAGCACCAACATGGATGGTATTGACACCATCAAATTATGGTGATGGGAAATTTACAAGTGTGTGATTTGCAGTGCATTATTAACAAAAAAAATCAAACATGATAATAAATCCATAATATTGGTAATTCTCAGTCATATACAGTAAACATGAGTGTGCTTCTCTTTGCATGCACAGCTGGATCAGATTCCATCATGCTGTCACACACCTGAACATTCCATGATGTCACAAAGAACGCTGCCTGTGCATTCAGACACAGTTCATTAATGTGATTCAGCTTTACTGATGAACAATGACAACACAATTATGGGAATAATGGGAAGTTTGCACAAACTAATATCAGTGTGCTGTTGGGTAAGCAGCCAACCTAACCTAAATCACAAAGTTGTAATCTGGCAACTGACAATTAATCTTCATAATTTATATTCATTCATAAAAATTGCCCTTGACATTTTCACTACTGTAACAAACGTATGAATATTGTCCTACACACAGACATATTATTTAGCTACTACATACAACAAAGACGTATAAGTAATGCAAAAAAAAGTTATTATATTAATACAAAAACAAAAAAAAACAAAAAAAAAAAACAGAATGGCTTCTACAGATGGAAAACAAAACACTTTTTAGAGTGAAATATGACATTTATTTATTTATTTGATCACATACCAAGCCTAAGTTTGAACTACTGTCACTTCTTTACAGACAAAGTGATAAAACAAACTACAATGCACTACCATCGAAGTTATTAAGTATTTGTGTTGTTCCATTATACGTGAAGCTTCAGACTTGTGGTGGGTGAAAAATGGGACTAAATTACCAGGGCCCCAAGTGGGAGGACGGCCCCTGAGGAGTGAAATTTTATTTTCCTTTAAATATAATTTTAAGATCACAATAAATGTTGTTAACTAATATAAATGCTAATATTTTGGGTGAATGCATCAGTTGATTGATGCATCAAATGGTGTTGTAGGTAGTTGTGAACCTCGAACTTACGGAGGCCCATGGCCACTGCTTGTGCATAGGGCCCAGAATTTGGTGCATTTATTTGAATAATAATGAACACATTGTGATATTATAGCAATCTTCAATATCTTTTATTTTTCTATTTGAAAATATTCTAAAATGTAATTCATCCCTGTGATCAAAGCTTTATTTCAGCATCATTACTCCAGTCTTCAGTCTCACGTGATTCTTCAGAAATCATTCATATATGCTGATTTGCTCCAATTCAAAACTTGTGCTTTGAAAATAATAATAAAGTATAATCAAAGTAAACAGAAACACAAAGAAAACCAACAAATTAAAAGCGCAAATATGACTAAATCTAGATAACAGCTGCAGATCAGATAAAAGCATCTCAGATATATGTGATTTTGTTGTTGCTTTTGTTTATTTAATCGATTTAATTAATTAGTTCCTGGCGTACAAATGAAAATGCACCCCACAGACTACATATGAGATGATTTAGATGCTATCAGGTCATCAGGTACGATTGCTCCGCCTCAGCGATGAGAAAAGTACAGCTTTTAGCTCTCTTTATGAAAGAGTCAACCGTTTAGAAGTTCGCCTGTATTCTACCTCATTGACAGCAGAGAGAACGTTTTAGTCATTTCGCCATGTATGCGAGCATCAGAGCACCTAGCGCCGCCCTCCGGCCCCGTAGCGCTACTGCACCCTCCAGCTTTCCTCAGCGCCGCGTTGGGAACGCTTTGAGAACTGAACGCCAAGCTGCGTTCAGACATGCGCAGACAGGAGTGACACTGCAGAACGGGCGTGGTTTGAACCTAATCTAAAAATATATATAAATCCCCGTGCAATAACAACAGCCAAACCGTTCCAATACCAACAACAGCCGTACATGACAGTAAACGCTTGACGATAAACCCTGCGCGAGCGACAGCGGGACCCAGCATGTCTGCACACGGTACAAGTGCATCTCTTTATAATTCACATTAAACGCTATTGGCACGGAATAACACATCTTCCTCGCTTTCAGCTTCCTACTGGCTGTGCGTTTATATATCACACCGTCCGAAGTGAACGATCAGGAGAGAGCGGAAGTAACGGGTGTCAGCTGATTAGAGGAACGCTTTGCATTGTCCGGCAAACACTAAATAGCATTTACATGGTCTCCAAAGACACTTGAACTATCATGTGCATGGCGTTCTGATTGACAGAATGAGATGAAGACGCTCGTTATTAATGGTAGCTACATGATAATTAATATTGCGTGGTGTTTCCATGTTAGTCCACTAGTAATAATTTGTAACACTGTCTACTGACACTTCTTGTTTTTTGTTGTTGTTGTTAAACTCAATTTAGTGTCCTTGCTGAATTAAAGTATTAATGGAATGTACTTATCTATCTAGATAGGCCTCTCTACCTTGTTTGCATGTAGTTATCTCTAAACTAAACAGCTTTGGCACAGTAGATAAATAGCCATGGTTTCTGCCTCCAGTTAACAGGGAGAGGAGGGTTTTCGGTGGTTTGAAGGCTGCAGTGGAAGAGGACAGCCCACCGCTGATGAGACCCAGTCCCCTCAGTGACAGCATGGTAGAGTATCACATATTCATAGTATTCATAGTAGAGAGGAATACAACAGGGATTGTAAACAGTCCATCTGTGGCGGTCGGTTTAATACATATTACATGTCAATATTTCCATGCAATCACAATTTATATAGTAAATAGTCTCTTTAATAAGCAATTGATGTGGGTGTGGTTTTGTTGCTGTCTGTTTTTTTGTTTGCCAGATGTCTGAGGCGAATGAAGTACTTATTAATGAAGTCACGCATGAAATGCCACACGATGAGGTGATGCGCTTCACAAACATCATGAACATTAGCTTCAATAACTTGCCATAATAATTTTGACAACTTTCTTTGTTGTGCTTGAAGGCAGAGAGTGTCATTTCCACTGAAATATACGGAGCTGACTTGCAAAGAACTCTGGGAGAGATTCTTGCGTACTGTCAGGTAATGATGAAGCGGTTGAGCTGCCTGGTAGTGTTAACGTTGAGTTATGGGTTTTTTTTGCACTAAAACGCAGATTTACAGTCAGGGTTGGTTGTTCAGGTTACATATGGAGCCATTCTGAAACTGGATGAGAAGTTTGAGATGCTCCAGGCCAAAGTAGCAAGCATCCAGAGCAGTCTTCAGAGTCCAGCTGTCCACCCGCAGGTGAAAACAATTAACCCTTACATCTGCTGGATGGGTCAGACTGCCCATTTTAGTATTTTTTGCTGTTCTCTGAGGTCCCCTTATAATGTTATCAAGAGTTTTACATTAAATAAACATCATAATTTAAAAGTGTTAGGCTATTTTTTGTCCTGTTTCAAAGTATGACGGGCTAATATTTCCAATAGTGTGTGTTTGACAGCCTACATGTGTCACAGATAGTGATGTAGGTCAAAAACACATGAATACTGTAGTGATGTAATTGATTCATTGTAATCGTTCAACTTCGGAACACAAATTATGGTATTATTTTGATGATATAAGAGGCATCTAACCCTTTAAAGCTTATGTTAAGTAATTATAATTTATTATAATGATATAAATATGCTTTGATGATTTTAGTGTTGATTAGCTATAACCTTGCATATAATAAAAAAGGCAGTTTTTACCATCATTGAACTTTCTCTTCACTGTCTGTCATTTTAGAGGATGCATTTGTCATCCAGCTACAGAGACAGCTGCCAGGCCAAGTCTGAAGCGCCGATGCCTCACCTCGTTCATATTTCCTCTACGTCTCCTCTTCCATCTGTGGAGAGCAGGAAACCTCCTACGCTGTCCCCCGGCCCAGAGGTGCCCAGCCCTCCTGCACTTGTTATCCAGAGCCAGTCACACATCTCAGTCAAGCCCACGGCACCAACCCACACAACACAAGAAGCTTTCAGCAGGAACAAGATGAGTCTAATGCAGCATCTTGAGCGAGTGAAGAGACCAGCTGAAATAAACTCAGAGACCAGTGATCCAGCATCCACTACAGATCTGACGAATACGAGTGAGAGAGTCCTGTTCCTCTAAAACAAGACACATTTATTTAGTTGGGAAGAATAGCATCACAATCTTGCTTTTAGAGAGTATAGTTAACTAAAAAACTAGGGATGCACCGAAATGAAAATTCTGGGCCGAAAACGAAACCGAAATTTTTGGATGCACTTGGCCGAAAACCGATACCGAAACCGAAAATGGCTTCATTAAAAAACATGTTTAAAATATTTTC
>JAUMHI010000030.1:347144-360023 GCA_032359435.1 Enteromius unitaeniatus
GGTTTATTCAGGTCATCACCTCCTCCAGATTAAAATATCAGACCAGCAGGGACTGTACTCTATCCAGAACCTGACGGTCACGGTGTGTGACTGCTCTATCACTCACAACTGTCATGTCAGGATGGCTTCTCAGGCTCGGATGGGGCCTGTTGCTGCCTGGGTGGTTGTTCTTGCAATTCTGATTCTTACAGGTGAGATGGTGATTTCTGATGTTTGGGTGACATTAAGAATAATAGCTGATGAAAGATTTTGCAAACTGTTGCAAAATACTGAAAACCTATCCTTCTGTATAAGTCAATCTAACCGTGAAAGGTGTGGCAAAACAATAAAAGAATTCCCATGCAAACCTGTAGAAACCTGTTTTTTGAATGACATACAGTTTTGAAATGTGTTTTGTTGTTGTTCTCTGTAAACATTTTGATTTGCATTTAAAGGGAATAGAAGTGAAACTCAAAAATGTAACTTGATAATTCACTTACCCTCAGGCCATCGAAGATGTCAATGAATTTGTTTGTGCTGAACAAATTTGAACCTTTCATCACTTGCTCACCAATGAATCGTGAATGGGCACCATCACAATGTTTTGGAGGAAGCAGTGTTATGAATTATTATCAATTGTCACTTAAACACTTCAAAATGTGTTCAGTGCAGGAGCTGAATAACTTTGTGAAAGCATCCAAGTTTAAAACTAAATACTCTTTTTATATTTCAGCAATGTGCTTAATAAGTCTACTGATGTCCTGCAAGACAGAGAAAAAAATTATTATGATGGATGATGGCTACGGTCATCTCATCACAACAAATACAGAAAATCCAGGAACAGACTGCAAGGTAATTTCATCACATAACATACAGCAACTGTTGTATGAAAAAAACAAAAAAACATTAGTGTAAAGTATTGATAAGTTCAGCTCATATTTATCATGTCAAACATTAAACATTTGATGTCTTGAAAAACTTTTAATGTAAATCATGATGTTTTTATGAAGGTGTCTTCAAGTTTAGGTATTTACAAAACTGATTCTTCCAACGTAAACGCCGTAAAGGCAACTACAAATGTAAACTCAAGCCAGAAGGTCACAACACAAACTGTGAGTAACAATAAAACTTTTCATGTTCTTTGACAATTGGGGTAAATTAGATCATTTCGGGAAATAGTATTTTGCTGTCATGTCAAGATCAAAGATTGGTCATTAATATCATCTATAATGTTTTTTTTTTAGAAATGTATGGCTGTATGTTGTCTGTATAGGATAAATTGTTCATGAGTAAATCAAGCAGAAAAAAAATGAATGTTTTTTGAAATTCTGCATCCTGTTTGCTACTCATTTCCTTAAAAAGATAATTTTGCTTCACAACTTCCAGGTGATGTATAAGGGAAAGCAGGCTGTTTCACAGACTCCATCATTGCTCAGCAACGAGCAGACGTTCAAACGCTCAACATATAGGGTGAGTATTACCAGCCACAGCAAGATTTCAAAGTGTTGCTCTTTTCCTTTGTTTTGTGATGGACTGTTTCTCATGTGTATGTTTTAAGAGTTCCACAAGACGTTCATACAGAGAAAATTTTCAGGTAAGAATAGATTGACAGTAAAAATCTAATATATCTAATATCTAACTGTAGCAAAACTCAGCATTTTCCACAACATTATCTGTGCTTTTTTTTCAATCAGCGATCGGTTGTCAGATCAAGCTGTAGAAGCAATGTTTCCTTCAATGCATCTTACTTGGGTGAAAACCTTGCCGTACTTATCAACCAGGTGACATTACATTTTTTTCCATTCAAATTTTGTCATTTAGCAGATGCTTTTATCCAAAGCAGCTTACAAACGAGGACAGTAAAAAAAATAGAACCCAACAAAACAGCAATAATATGTAAGTGCTGTAACAAGTCTCTGTTAAATGTATTAGATGAACGTCCAAGTAAAATGTGTAAATGTGTTTTTACATACCTTACTGCACGTTTCGCCACAGTTTCTAAATTGAAATTTCAATATATGGCCACCTGGCACATTTTATGACATTGATATAGGTATGTATTGCGGTGGTTCCAAATCCAGCCCTAAACATACCCGATATTGTTAACAAATGCAAAACTGATATAAAAACGTATTTGTTGATGTAACCGTGTCATCTCAACTGTGTTTTACACAGATTTGAACTGTTTTGTTGAACTGTAGTTACACATGATTAAACCAGAGCTCCTCGTATCTCAAGTACATCTCTGTACTCCATTAGCTACCGAACAAACCTACCGTCTATGAAAATAAATAGATATGAAGCTGGATGTGTGTGGTGCTAACGTTTAAAAGCATCAGTTTTCTAATCTCCCAGCATATTAATATCTAAAGTCCATCTAAAGTGGACATTCAAAATAAACGTTAACTTTTAAGAAAGGTAACACTGTTCCAGATATTACATTTTCCACAAATGATTCATAAGTAATGATTTGTATTAATGTTTTGAGAACAATATTAAAGAGCAGACCACAGATAAACAATTTTTTTGAGAGACTCATTCTGAAAATGTAAGATTTAAGATCTTTAGATCAACAAGTTTTTTAGATTGTGAGAAATAAATTTGGTGTTTGAATGGATGGTAAATTATGTTTTTTTCTTTCTTTCTTGATTTCAGAAACTACTTGCTCTCCAAACCCGTGATGAGGAAGATGGTTTTTACAAACCGCACTGTTACACAGATGAAGGACAACCTATGGCCTGTGGTGAACTGGACGCAATATCCATTCCAGAGGATGGCTTTCATCCAGAGATGCTTCAAAATCTGGACAGCAGATTCAGTCAGTTAGCAGCAATCTCCAGACCTGACCTGATGAAGAGGTTACCATTATCTCAGGAAGTGTAGCCTAGGAGAAAATGCAAAAACAACAACAAAAAACTGTTCTACAGTATCAATGATGATAAATATAACTCAATTTGCATTTCCTGAATGTAAAAATCCAGTGTTGCAAACCAACAAAGAAATAGTATTAATATTTTTAGGTGAGGTCAGGTTTTTGGCTTTTTTTCTGTATTTTTTGTACTGTATTCATGTGGAATAATTTAATGCAAAAAATATGGTGGTGTAATTAGTTGATGAGAACTCCTCTAAGAGTATTGGTGAGGGTGAAAGTAGTGTTTTTAAGTTGCTGATAAGCGTGTTTGAAGACAATGTGTATTTTGACTGTATTAATCAAACTCCTGACATATCTAGGTCTGTTGTTCCCCTGGGCGTGAAACTGCTGTTGTTTTAGGATGTTATAGGTGTTTTTACTACTTAACTGTAAAAATGTGAAACTTTTATCGATTTTTTGTATTATTTGTACACTGACGTATGGACGATGAATGTTTAATAAAACTGTGTTTAATCTACTGAAAAATTTAATGCTACTGTTTTATTTTGTGTGTGCATGTTAGGTTTTATTTTGACAGGACTCTCAACCTGTTCAACCTGTTCAACCTGTTCAGATTTCCCTTTTACATGCCACACAGCTAGCGCTTCACAATAGCACTTTTTATCACCGTCACTCGTAAATCTTTAATGTTTCCAAAATCTATGAATGCATAAAGATACCATTCATAAAAATAATAAAAAAATCATGTTACATCACGCATTTATTAAAGAGCACTGTTTACCAGCCAGTACACACAAATGTATACTATATATATATATATATATATATATATATATATAATTCTCTTTTGAAAAGGAATAAAAGGTGTGGACATACAGTGGAACGAATTGTGTCTCGCAGGACTACGGTGCTACATAAATATGAACCTAAATGCACTAGATGTAGAAACATTTTTTTTAAACCTATACATGTAACTCTACTTGTAGTATAATTAATTGACTATACATACACATACCCAAAGACAGACTATAAAAGTAGTTTACATAATATCTGTGCATGATAGAAAAGGTATTTAAAGGTTAAGAAGCAAATAGTGCAAAATGATTTGTGGTGCGTTGACAAGTAAACATTTAAGTCTTTATTAGGTCCTTGTAACATGTTAATCAGAGTTAATAAGAAAGTGTCTGGTGCATAGAGAGAAGAGAGTGTTTCTACAGGTGGTTTGTCCAGCACACTCACCTGTAGGTAGCCCACTCAGAGGTGCAAAACAAAAGTTTACATGGTGGAAAAGGATTTCAGAGGGGGGTGAGGTGGTTGGAATTTAGGGTTCTCACAGGCCTGCGGTTCCCGTAACAGGCAGTGAGTCAGTAGACAAGGCCGTGGTTTTGGGGCTCGGCATTACCGGTATGCAAAGGTCTTGGAGCGTCTCAGTAGTCGCCGGTTCGAGTTGGTGGTTGTATGTATTGCTGATTTCCAAAAGGGTTTGGCTATCATAGATGTATTTGGGAGTGATTTCCTTGTGAATTACCGGCACACTATTTTTAGATGAACAGCCGACATTAAAAGACATAAACTAACCGTTTTTCGGACCCACGCACGCACACCAAGTTTTCTTAATTATCCGAAAAATACAACTTTACACATATAAAATGTAATATTTTTCAAAGTAATGAAAAGGAGTATATTTCAGTATATAATTTTTGTTTATTATATGTTTACTTTTAAAATGTAAGAGTAACAAGTTTTCTCAGTATTCATATTTTTGCTGTATTTACTTATTCAATAAATTATTTTTTACTGTGTTTTATTTTTTACCTCATCATCTTGAAGGATGATATCAAAACTTTTTGGCACTTGGAAAAGAAAAGATAAACAGTCTAAAAAATCGAAGAGATATTTTTTAAGAAAAGTTAAGACTTGTCCCCACCCCCCTAAAACAACTCATTTAAACACGCCCCCAATTTTCTATGTCACAGCGTGGGTGACAGTGCTATTTTCATAGCACTGCCCAAATATTACACAATTATGGAAGAAGGACTCCCAAAACCTGGAGAGCAAATTATGGTGGCTGTGCACAGGGACTATAAAGTGGAGCTATTCTACCTCTGCAAGAACAGTCTGCTGCTTCTGACTAAAAACCTTAAAGCAAGTTACATTTTCTGTTTAAAAGATTCTGCTAAACGCGAGTTTTGAACAGTGTAGAATAATATTTGTTTTTTGTTGTTTTACTGGTCACACATGTAGACATGGTGATACTGGTTACGAAGACCGAACTAAATCAGTAATCATGTTTCCACTGGATGAAACTAATCCCTCATTTGTAATGGCTTTTACAGTTTTTGTGTCAACCCGTCAACATTTCCGTCACACACTTGAGGTATTTGGCTAATCACAACGCACTGGACAGCTGGCCAATCAGAGCACACCTCAATTTTTTAAACAGTAGAAATCGACCCAGTTTCAGGAGGCAGGGCTTAGAGGAGATCACATTAGTTCCTGGTGTTTCATGAATGTGATTGGCTAGTGTCTACACTAGGGCATTTTCATAAGGTAACAACAAACGGCAGAGAACAGAGAAACAGTAAACATAACATGATTCCTTGAAAGCAAAACTGTTGACAAAAATTTTGTTTTCCAGAAGTGGGAAGTGGGCTGGATTATATAGATTAAGGGTGCAGTAGGGCTGGGCGATATATATTGTACGATATTTTATGTGGGTCTCATCAGTAAAGACAGTTCTTTGGTGCCCTAAGGTGCCCTAAGGTGCAGTATGTATGATTTGAATTAGGTTGAAATGGAAACACATTTCAGTGTAGAATTACTGGTTATACCATTATTTTTCAGAGAAACAGTTATGTAAACATAACATGTTTATTAAATATCTACAAGCATATTGTTATTTTTATTGTGTAATGTCATGCACTCCAAATCTGCTCTTTTTATACACACCCCAAAAATGATATTTTCTAGCTGTTATAATAAATGATCTGTGGGGCATTTTGGGCTAAAACTTTACAAACCCAAGACCAATATAACATCTTATAAAAAAGGGAACAATAGGTGCTGAATTCTGAAATAAAAAAACAAAAATAACCAGTCATCAGTCATCAGCAATGATTCAGTAACTGATCAGTCTTTGATAACATTCAGATTTAGGCTATAAATCTGACAGCGCAGCTCGATGACATCATGATATATTACCTTATATATAAAGATCTTAAAACTTCAGACAGTATCACTGTTGTGTTTCTGTTTGCCACCCACAGACTGCACATACTCCACATCTTAAAACAACATGACTACTCGCTAAAATAATTCAGTACTCTCATTTTGCACAAGTAAAATAAATTAACATAAATAAAATAACTTGCAACCTATGAAGACAACTTGTATTATTTACTCATTTATGTCAGTGTCACAACCCCTGAAAAGGACAAAAGATTGGCCATCTTTTAGATACAGCAGTAATTAACTCTTTAATTAAATTAATAAATTACTGTGAAAAATAATGCGTTACAGTTAATGCATTTAACACACTTGAGACTTCAATATTGAAAGAATCATATTGAAATGACCCTAAAATGCAAGATATGGGGCAAAAATGCCCCTGTTTAAGTTTCGTCTCATATGTAAATCATACTGTATATAAAGCAAAATCACAAAAGCAGAAAAGTTTGTCTTTGAGCAACACACAGTGGCATTTCATTTCTTAATGCATGTTTTGAACGAACTGAGCGAATCATTTTGTGTGCTGAATCATGGCCATAGGTGTGTGGGATTTGAAGCGCCACTGCAAGCAAGGGCTCAATCTGTGTATGACATCAGCATGTAGTCATGTGCTCTAAAGATACTTTAATGTCACACATTGATCGATCTGATGGTGATTAATCTCAGCCATCACACGCATCGCTAAACATCTGATGCATGCTTAACTGGAAACACTTCAGGAGTTTCAAAGTCATCATCAGATTGGTTAACGCTCTTTTAGCTGGAACATTCTGTCTGGAAACAAAGTTGCCATGACGCCAAGCCCCCAAAGAAGAAAGTCGTTGTGTTTGTTCGGCGAGCGTTCATCAGAATCAACTAAATGCTGGAGAAAAATCTATGAAATATTTAAATTCACCATCTTTAAAATACGACCGAGAGTTCAATCAAGTTTGTGTCACTTTGTAATCAATTATGTATGTTTCCTGTCAACTGAGATTAGAATAAATGTATTATATTATTATTAGTAGTAGTATTAGTATTCCCTGCTAAAAAATAGACCCCTGCCCAAAACACAATAGAAAATGTAATGGATTTAATGATTATAATGAGAATTGTATTGGTTTTAATGGAAATGGTGTGAAATAATATTGTCTACTGATATGTGATGGATTCTATTAGTGGGACGTTAAATCCTATTGAAAAAATGCCCAAGACACACTACAACAAGGCATTTTCTAATGGATTTACTGGTATTTTAATGGAATCCATTAGAATTTTTGTGATGGTTTTTATTGGGCTCCTATTGTTTTTTAGCAAGTATGCTAAAGTATAGCAAGTTGTTTTTTAACGTTTTATGTTACAAATAGGGTTAGGCTGTGGATTAGAGTTATATTATAGCTGTGTATATAAAAGAGTATGTGTGTGTTTGTTTTGCTATAAATGTGAGGTCTCCATGAGGACAGTTTTACCTTTGTGTGGATTTTTTGTCGGTTCTAACTAGAAAAATAAATAATAAACAAAATAATTTTCTGTGATGGGTAGGTTTAGGGGTAGGGTTGGTGTAAAGCAATACAAAATATTGTTATGTCAGTAAAAATGAATAGAAGTCTATCAAAGACCTCGATAATATAGCAAAACAAACATGTGTTTACTGTTCAGTTCTCTGTTTTCTACACTGTTGTATTTTATTTTTGGCTGATAGATGATGGTGAAATTTTTGTGATTGTTATCAACATTTACTTTGCATTATATTCATGATAGTTACATGTAAAACATATTTATTGCACATTGCAAATAGGTGTACATTGAGGAGTTCGTTGACTTAAAAATCATGTGACACCGCCCTCTTGTGTTGAACAGGTGATTTGTCAATGTGTTCAACAACATTCAGAGATGAGAAATTGGAGTGGCCATTGGTGGACAAACAAGGGTTGTCACCCCTAAAAATATAATAATAATAAAACATGTTGTGTATCATAAATAACATGATTATGTATGGTATACTCAATATAACTGCACATGTAGCAAAACAGTACAAATACATAAAGGGCCAGAAAAAAAAGAGGTTTTGATACCCCCTTCCTTGCACCACAGTGGTTGGGTCCACTGGTTGCTATACCCCCTTTTTATGAGACTGAACACAAGATTGAGGGGGCAAAGGTTAGCAAAATCTTTTAGCATTTATAATGTTCATTTGATCGGCAGCTTGTTTAATTCCAGAGCTTGATGGATAATAAGGAACCCATTATAAGCAGTCATTTGGGGGGCCCTAAGCAAATCTCAGGGAGGGTCTCAGGAGAAATCACTGGGGCCCAGATTAAATGACAGAGAAAAGAAGCAGCTAGTTGTTTATTGCTAAGACTCAAAATGTTGGTTTTGAACCATGCCATGTAAAAGATTGTTTTGTAGTTTATTTCTTGATTGTTTTTATTATTACTTTAGTTTTTCATGTCGTTTGTGTCAACCGAAAACATTCCTATGAAAAGTGTAAATGAAGAGTGTGGGAAAGCCTTACAAAGGTAAAAATAAAAAATGCTGTCATGAGTAAAGGTCATGCTTCCTCACCCTGAGGGTCAAAAAAGAAGTTTGAAATTCCTGAGTACCTTGAGTAGTGATATGATGTAAGCAAATATGTTGATGCTGCACTTGCTCAACACTTATCAAACATGACAGTGGTGAGAAATGGGCATAGCGATGTGAATGTTGGCACAATCTCTGCAACTGGCACTTTAGTAAAATCACAAAAAGACTTTAAAGCAAGCATCTTTACAGTATTCAACATTAAAAACATTATCAGTGTCTTGCTTTGACTTGATTTTCTGCTTTAAAGCAGCTGCATATTTATCAATCTATCAGTGAATCCCTAATTCAGTATTTTAAGGAACTGCAGAATCTTTGCATCCTCCCCAAGGAGCTTGTCTTGGATTGGTCATCTTGGAGACCTCCAGGCTTGCTTTGCACAACACTAAGACACTTGCACAAGCAATCAGCAAGTCCATGGCCAACATGGTGGTGCTGGAATGCCATATTTGTTTGAATCTAAAAGAGACCAATTATGCTGATAAGATCTCTGTCCTCGACTCCCTGGCTTCCCCCACAGGATTATTCAGCTCTTCTGTGGAAGGATTTGCTGAGCACTTCACAGCGGCACACAAGTCATCATGTTTCACCTCCTACTCAAGCCCTCAAGCTCGGTGGCTGGTATGAATCACCATAAGGCTCCATCGTCCCAGCTGCCTGAAAAGTCCACACAGCCTCTGGCCCAGCCTCAGCCAAAAGAGCCAGAAGGGAAGTTTTAAAAACATAAATTTTACTGCTAAAATTTTTTTACCCCTAAACCTACCCATACTATGATGTCAGTCAATCAGGCAACATGGTCTAAAATGCCCCGGTGTGGTAACTCCCATTATATTGCTGCAGAGACCTACACTTGGGGGTAAAATACCTGTTTCCCCGCTAACGCTGCACACAAAGCAGCACCACTCTCACAAAGGCTTCTTCTTCAGACATGATGAGATGAAAATGAGGCCAATCGACCAATCACTGCAGATTAGCGTCACACAAAGGAGAGGAGGTTTGGAAAAATGAATCATTGAGTGAATCGTTGTGCGAGACAGTAAAAACCAATGCCTATTTTGCATGTCAACCTGTTGTTGGGGAGTACTAACAATAGGAACACTTAATAATTTCAGACATTTATTCCAAAAAAGTATGGCGGTGTAATGATGTTTTGGTAAAACCTTATCTAAGAATACACAATGGATTGTGATAATACTATTCACCCATAAAAAAGTAGTTTTTAATTGTTGATAAGAAGTTTCACAATCATGCATTTTAATAATGTAATTATTTTTAGTGATTGTATTCTTTATGAAGAAGCAGACAATCTTAGACTTGCATGACATTTGCTAGACACAAATTACTCATGTGTTTTAGTCTAACTGTCTGCTGTCAATTGAATCGGCCGTTATCAGTGGTTATCAGCCCATTCATATTGGTCAGAAGGAGCCTGCTGCACCTACTGGTAAAACAAAAAATAAATTAATTTTTCTACCGATTAGATTATGTTTACACCTACCCCAACCCAAAACCTACCCTTTATTGTGATAGAAAAACAGTATTTTTTATTGTCGTACAGTGTGACCAAAAAAACATTCGATTGATGATAACAGCCTTCTAAGCCTACCAGTAGGTGCAGCAGGCCCCTATTGACCCATATGAATGGGATGATAACGAGTGATAACATCCGAAGCGGGTGGCTGTGTGAGACCCGATTACATGATTGTAATCTTGCTAATTCATCAATGAAAGCTTTCTGTTTCAGATCCCTCACATATGCACAGATGGTTACACAAGGTCTGTCTCTTTATGAGATAAAACCTCCATGATACTGTTAGTGACAAACACAGCTTATATAGACAGTTATATAGACAGGACCCAATAATACAAGTGGAAGGAGCTGTAACCAATAATTTTACACAGGAGACAAAAGCCATGTAGTCTGGGAAATGAAGTTCTTAACTGAATAAATGTGAATGGATAAGAGTGCCCTCTAATGGATAAACAGCTGGACACCAAGACAGATTAAAATAAGTGTTTACATTCTAAAACAGGGCATATTAAAAAATGATATTGCATGGCGGTTGAGCCTTTGAGGAATATCTGTTTCTAAAATAAATTTGCAAAAAATAAAAATTACATGCATGGATCGAAGTGTTTACAAATGCATTGATAAAATTCATTTTTGTATGCATGTTTTCTTGTGTTTATTTACTTAAAAAAGTGCATACAATATTAGGAATATGGTTAATATGTTGCAAGAGCCGAGTAATAACAGTTAAGAGTAGTTTACTTAATGTATTTGCATTTGTGTGTATGTGTGACTTGGGCTGTGTTGCACTCCATTTTTATACACGCACTTTTATATGGACAGAAGTGAAAGATCCTCGATTTTTTCTAATTCATATTCTTTATATGCAGGTAAAGAACAAACCAACTTCATAGCAGATTCTAAGCGATCCAGGGGTCGCTGCAATTCAGCCCATTGCAAGGGTGCTGCCAGAAGTGTGCACTCATGCAACGTAATCAATGACGTACATCCGAGTGAACGAGAGTGAACGGCATTAGAAAACAGACTGGAACGCAGCCATGTTCTGTTTAGTTTACCTTAGTTGCCCTTATTTAGTCTTCCTGTTCCTGTCCTTGTTATAGTTCATTAGTTTCCACCTGTGTTTGTTAATTATCCCATTAGTTCCATTTGTTTGGTTCAGTACTTATAGCTCCCTGTTACAGGCTTCTCTGTTTCCTGGTCCTATCTAAAGTTGTGTTTAGAGGTTATGTTTTTCTGTAAAAAATTAAGCTACGCTGACTGCTTCTGTTTAACAGGTAACATAACACCTGTGTATGTGATGAAATCAGCAGTGTTAAGTTTTATCTAATAGGCTACTGGGGAATTTAGATAAGTGAGGAAGATTACTTACAAAGCACTCTTTTGTGGTAGAAGTGGTGGTTCCACATCACTTGTAGCTGTATACAGCTTTAGCTAGACAGTTTCAACAACATAAACGAACGTTACTGCGCATGTGTGCTTTTGTGGCCCTAACTTAACGCCCAATAGACATTCAATTAGTTATTCCGCCGTTTAAGTAAAAAAAAAAGGACCTAGCAGCAATTTTTAACTATTTGGCTACTTTTAGCAATTTCAACACACACATCACATTCAAGTTAAATTACTAGCTTAAATTGTTTTTTCAAAACTGTTAATTTACTGATATTTGTTAACATGTATAATTGTTGGTAATTAAGGTAGCAATAAATTCCAATAGTGCTATAATTGTTGTCACTTTCACAGATGTGTTAATTTCACAAGTTAAAAAAGTACACAAGCTGTGATTGTTTAAAACAATGTCACTGTTCAATAGTGTTATATTTAAAAATAAGAAATTCTTATCAAAAAGTGTTTGTATTTTACATATAGTCAACTATATTTTTCATACAAATGTAATTGGACAGATTTCAAATAATGTTTTTGCTGAGATGGCCAGTCAATTTGAGAAATTAATTATTTTGTATACTACATAAAGATGTAGAGAGTTGCAATTACGCAATGACGTCATCACACAAAGTAATATGTTAATAAAAACCTATTTATTGTGCATCTGGGTGTAATGTTTTAATATAATATAATACACGGTGCCTCAGAGAGTAGAGACATGATGGGCTTACGCTTGTCAGATACTACGTGATGATGTCAAATGCAAATGCAAATTAGTGCGTATCAGTGAGTCTTGACTGGAAACAAAACATGTAATTCTTGCAATGTTTTTTTTTGTATACAATGTGTATAAGTCCCCTGTGTAGTAGTAGCATGTTTGGATGTGTAATGTGCGCATGCCAGGCGCGAGGTGGGGAGTTAGGAGTTCAGTAAAAGCGTCTCATGTTATGTATATAACAAATAAAATTTTCTCCATATCTGCTCCACCACCTCGGGGTAGTAGGTGACCTCTCCACAGACCTCGGGCTAAGCGACCACTCGTGATCGCTCCCCAACAAGTGATGGCGACCTGGATCTCCCAGCGCTGGGCCCTGATTTAGGAACGAAGGTTTCCTCCACAAGGCACGTACAGCTCAGCGTGATGCATTGATCATGCAAAGGGGATTTCCCCTCAGGGATATGCCCTTGCTACTGAGCAACCACTCATGTACAGTAGGCCAATAGGTATTATGTTGGAAGCAGCTGCCATAAGGCCTAGAAGCTTTTGAAACTGCTTGACAGTGAGTGACCGGCCTTCTTTTACTCTCATGACAGCGGTGAGGATCGA
>JAUMHI010000030.1:364943-386002 GCA_032359435.1 Enteromius unitaeniatus
GTGTAACTCAGTGCAGCTTAAACCACAGGACAAACCACATTAGTAGAATTATAAACTACTCCAAACAGTACCAACATGGCAAAAAACAGACCGCTGTCGTAGTCAGCGTCATGAACTTCTTGAGCGGCGACTCCGACATCGGGCTCAATTCCTCTCCGTCCTCTGCCATCTTTCCAAATAGTAATTGATTTCTTGCGTGTTCGCCCAAGCGTTCGGTGCAGAAGCTGGCGCTAACACCAAAAAGCTCATTGCCAACCGCAGTAAGGCCTGTGTATGGTGGTGGCGTCATATACTGATCTAGGATCAGTGATCCGTAGCATTTGTATTTCCGATTTACAAATGTAAAGATTTCCGAAAATGTAACGTTTCCGAAAATGTAACGTTAACGCTACCGCACTACTTGATCAATAAAAGAGCTTCGATACTGAAAAGCTATTTCAGGGGAAATGAGTGATATTTAAGGTGGAGGGGAGGAGATTTGCGGGGTAATCAATAATGATGAAATTCGATTCGAATTGCTTAATCATTATTTGATTCAGAAAACAGCAACGCTACCAGCACGCTACTGAAAAATGTAGTAGCGCCACTACTTGTAGCGACGCTACTGCCCATCACTGGATTGCAGACACACAGTGTATGGCTCTTGGGTGTTCATAGACCGGGATGAGGCATGGCTTGAGTTCACCGGCCCATAGAAGCATGCATTTATGTATGCTCATGTAAATGTTTGTTAATGCCCACTATACTCATTCACTTCGTATAATGTATTGCATTCTGACAGATTTGAATATGTGATGAACAAGAGATGAACTGAAATTGCTTTTCTTAAAATTAATTTTCCGTTTCAGCCAAAACAGTTTTGGGGGTGTCAAAAATATTGACCAAAACAGTGATGTTCAATAAGCGGTGGTGTGTTTTGACTGTGCCACTGTCATGAACAACACTGTCAAAAACTGGTAGGGCTGGTTCATAATATCAGTTTGTTAAACCATCTTCATTTTGATGAGCAAAAATCATCACTAAATAGTATTTGCTGTGTTCCTGCCAAAAAGATATCCGATTTGTTTTATTTTTAATAAATAAAAAGTAAATAATGATATAATTATTACATATTTTTACTCTAATTCTTTAAAAAAATTATATAAACACTGCCTTATATGCAACTTATATACAGCTCAGTTTTTAGTTGAATGTTAATTATTAAATACATTTTGATTCATTCTTTTTTTAATGAATATAAAATGTATTTTCAGTGTCCGCTTTGACTAAATGAAAACCTGAACTTTGGTTTGAGCTTAAATTTCAGTGAAAATTAATTTCGGTTCATCACTACAATGACTAAATCAAGCTTAAGCAGCTAAAATGCTATTCTGGGAAATACCTATGAAAATGCAGATACAGTAGCTAGCCCACCTTACTTGCCAAACAAACTCGCTTTGGACATTTCTGTACCTTTGCACTCACATGATTACAAATTCTAGGCCTGTGGTTCATTAGCTGGAGCCAACTCTCTATAACCTCAGCTGGTGTGAGCATCCAACAACCGACTGGAAACACAGAAGACGACAGATAGAGGGACACTGGAGGTAATATGATAGTCGTGTTGGCACAGTGTTTCTGTCACAGCTCAGTAGGGCAGAGTTTGTATGCACACACAGTATGTAATGCACCCGTGTGTAAGCGTGCGCTTTTACATACCCCCCGCGTTTTAAGATTAGTGGTTCGGGACTATGTTAATACTCTGGTATGCTCATAAACCTGTTTTCTAAAGTACTTAATGTGCAAAAATATAATAAATGGAGAGATGGGAGTTTATTGACTGCGAGAGTTGGCAAGGAGTTTGTTTTTATGAAAGTGTGAAAACACTGTATACTGTATGGAAGCATGCATGGATGAATTTGTCACACTACGACTGTGTTTAAGTTTTTGAGACCAAAATCAGCTTGATTTGAAATGAGGCCTATTAATTACATTTTGCATTAAATCTTAGTTGGTATTATGGTATTCTATCAGAGTACGATCAGAGAAACCACTGCATTGATGCCTGTGAGTGTGTGTGTGTGTGTGTGTGTGTGTCGGGTTAAAATGAATGAGTGTGGAACACAGGCTGATGTATAATGCATCCTGAGTATAATATTCCCACACTGTAATGACCCAAGTTTCCAAAACCGCTCATGTTCTCTGTCCGATGGCCCCTGAGCACCCTCACTTAAACATTCAACAGCAACACGAGCTTCAAAACACCTCCGTATCTGCCTCTCTGCTGCTGCGCTCAGCCATAACCACAACAATTAACAATCAACAATGAACAATTAACCCATATGAGGCATTTACTCGATCGCTCATGCTTGAAAAGCTATCAGACAGGTCTTAGTGAAACAATAATAAAAACACATGACCCGCTGTGCTGAGAGTGAATGATGAGGTACGTCAAAGCCAGAATCCTGGAGTTATCAACTTCATGACAAAACCTGCAGATAATTGCATAGTTTTAATATGTAGACATGCACTCACTGGACAACGTTTGCAGCATCTCTCGCATGATTCAGTGCTGTACAATTGTGGCGCTCAATAAAAAATAGTGGAAAAATACCACTGCTCATGTGTGAACTGGCCCAAAGGCGGTATCCTGATTCCTGTTAATCGATGTACTCATTTATTGACTAAACCACATTTACTGCTTATCGATTGATCTGGAACGCTCTAAACCACATCAAAATAGTGCAGACGAGATGCAAATCACAGCTGATCAACAGAACTTGGCATTAGCATATTGCTAAGCTAACAGTATGATACTGTAAAAAGGTAAACATTTTCATGTATTTTTTTTGTTATATGTTTAAGTATTTTTATAATCAACATATATTTTCTTAGTCCTGACATCTTGGTTTAAGTTTTACAGTTAGTGCCCCTACTATGCCATTTTAAAGGTTGTTGATATTGCTTTATGAGTCTCTTAAAACAGGTTTACATGTACTCAAGGTCAAAAAACACTTTAGCTTTCTCCAAAAATCGTTTTAATTTTATCCCATTTCTAAATGATTCGTAAACGACTCGTGTGAAGCAGTTCGAAGAATCAGTCTGTCTAAACTCTGCCTTCCCATGATCCCTCACTGCTGTGATTGGTCAGATGGCGCAGTCCTTTATGATTGGTCTACAGCGGTCCACAGAGCTTGTACAAAACTATACTTTCTGACATTACTAGAGGTGCTTTCTGAGAGGATATGTCAATTACTGTAGTTAACAAGGACTACCGTGAAAAGTGCTTGCAAAAAAAACACAAACTTAAAAAGAGAAAAAACTTTTTTTTATGTAATCTAATTTCTTAATGTACTAAAATAACTGAATTTGAAATAATAATCAATATAATTAATACAATTAATACAAAATTACAAAACACAACAACATTACTAAAACTTTAACCAAAACTAATATAAAACAAGCAGAAAATAGAAAAATCTACAATATTACTAAAATTACACTGCTGCATTTTCATCACTTCCTGGCTGTAGTGTACTTTCCTGTCAACTGAAGTTAAAAATGTCTTTTGAATAACACTTCGAAAAAGTTATTAAAAAAAGTTTTAATAATAACAAGATCCCATGGTGCACTTCACGATGACATAGAAGAACCTTTTTGTCTAAATGGCTCCTTTAACATCTGAAGAATCTTTCTGTTTCACAAAAGCTTTTTTGTGGCGAAAGAAGGTTCTTCAGATTATAAATAGGTAAGAAAGAGATGGTTTATTAAAGTACCCTTGACTCAATGTTTTTTGTGGAACTAAAAATGGTTCTTCTATGGAATCACTGTGAAGAACCTTTTAAGCACCTTTATTTTTAAGAGTGTGGCATAATGGAAACATCACGTATGTGGCTAAAATGAGATCTGTAGGCTACGCCATTGTGCTTTGGAACACCTTTTTGTAACAGAAACACAAAAGTGTAAAAATACAAATGACCTGCTGTAAATCCAGACAAGCTTTGTGAAAGTCCAATGCATGCTAGCAAAAACTTTTCACCATCTTGTCTTCAAGCAATGGCTAAAAAAAGTTGCTAATCCAGGGGAGGAGAGACAGTCATCACTGTTTATTTATGAGATCTCATGCATGAACTTTAGGGCAGCTTGACAAGACGTTATAGGTAAGAGATGCACAAACAGTGATGATTGAAGAGCAAGCACATTGTTCTAAAAAAAAAAGTGCAGTGACATGGCTATAAGCAGTAATGCACGGAATGCAGAACACTCTCGTTCTTAAAAATGCATTGCTTTTCTATTCAGGAGTATGGTGACAGCATCTCTCTTTTTATTCCTTTTCTGTCTGACTGTCTAATATCCACCCACACTGCAAGTGCCGCGAATAAGTGTTGGAGGCCCCAGAGGACGAAATACAGAACAAGGGGAGGATTAATCAACAACAGAGGAGACCTCAGCCATTTTAATTAGCCACACACACACACACACACAGCGACTCCCCTGGGCCCGCTGGTGATAGGGCCTGGATTGTTTGGTTTCCTGTTGGACTGAGGAAACACTGCTGATTACAGCTCCAGCCATGGCTACCTCAAAAAACAATCTGCACTTTTATATAAATAGCCAGAGGATGGAGTCCGTTTTTTGCAGTCTTAAGCAACACTTCTTTCTCTTTTTTTCGCTCTCTTTCTTTCTCTGAACTATAATTAGTCAATAGCGTTGCTCCCCAGTGGTTGCCTTTGGTCAGCAACAACATCCTCTTTCACATATTACCTCCGTATGTGTCTCGCTCTTACATTCTGGCTCTTTTCTTCTCACATGTTTAACAATCTGTTGGTTTTGGGAGCCACGGGTGCTCGAGGCCATCCCATAAACACTGAAACAGTGAGTTACCATAGAGACCTTTCTGTGTACACGGAGGGTGCGTAAAAGTGTGACACAGAGCGAGTGAGCTGCTGGTTACGAGTGAAAAATGTACAACAGAACAGGGACTAAAAGAGTGAGCGAGACTCTTCCTGTTTGCAGACTTAGTCTTCGTTTCCTGTTCGTGACTTCTTGTATGCGGCTATTTTTGTTACTGCCAGTTTCTATTGAGGTAGAAGATAGCGGTTCACGTTTCAAGGCCCAAATGCTCACAAATGTTCTTTTTTGAAATCTTTTGGGTTCCCCTAAATAACAGCTAGCTCTTACTGACTAAAACATATCTAAATTTAGAAAAACATTGTGGACACTTTTGGAATTTTTTAAAATGCCCAATTTTCTTGTTGAAGTTATATTGTAATTTATGAAATAAATAATTTTTTATCTTCTGTTGGAACATTGGGTTGATTGGAACATTATTTAAATGTTACAAAAACATTTCATCAAATTCATCAAGTACAAATAACATCATAAGGATGTTCAGAGAATGTCTCAATGCTATGAGAATGTTTATCGAATGTTAATAAAGTCATAAGAATATTCCAACCGCTGAAAATCCTTCGAAATTTGTGTAAGCACGTCATAAATAGAACGCGGCTGCAGTTTTCTGTCTGAGATTTGTTAGTATCACTGATTATAATGACTTCTATAGTATTTTGTTGCGCCACTCGCTTCCCGTGTAGACGGTTTAACATTGGTACTGCTTTGTTTCACAAAACTTGTTGACTAGGTTAACTCGTTGGTGTATTTGTGGGGCGGAGCAATAAAAGGGGAAAGACCCTTTTGGGGGAGGGGTGTGTTTGTTTTGGTGATTTCAAATATCATCATTGGCTTCCCAAAATCATATATCCCTGCCTTTAACATCTATGTAATGTTTTTGAATGTTCCCTGGGTAAGCAAGCAAAGCAAGTTTGGTAAAAGAAAACTCTTCTAGAAAGTTAACTATAGCTAGGTAGTAAAAACACACATTAAGTGATTAGAATGTACTTTAACTGGGCTGCACGGGTTTTTCAACAAAGTGAAAGAAGACAAATGGCCAGGCTATTTCTGTCCCTCTCACGTGGCCATGCAGAAAACAAGGTCTCCACCATGTCGCAAAAACCCCAGTGGTGTGAAGAGTTCCCAGGTGCTTAATGGCTAACTTAGCCTAGCGTCTGATATGCCCTGAGGTTTTAGACCCAAATCAGGGAGTAGAGATGGAAACACTAGTTAAGCATGAAACCCTTTTCCATTCATAGTGGCAAGCTTTCTCTGATAACATACGCAGTCAAAAGTCTAAGACTAATAAAAAGGCTTTTGTTTCTCAAAATGATAAAATGGCAGATTTTCATTGCGCTCTCTGACTTTTGTCACATCTGCATTGATAGCGTACAGGTGCGTGTCATTCTTTTCATGCCACACAAGACAAATCTTCAATGTTCCTCTTTCCTTGTGCTGCATTTAAAGGAAAAAGTAAATATACTTTTCGAAGCGGCTGTGAGATAAGTTGACACATTTAAAATAGGCCTCCCGTTCTCGCTCTCTATTTCACTGTTGCTAAATCGACCTTGTGCAAGACAGGATCTCCAATTTTAGACACATTTGACCGCATTCACATACAGCCTCTTGCTCTGTTCTTCGCTCGCTTGTAATCTCACCATCTGTCTTCCCTTTCTTTATCTTGCTATCTTTCACTCCTGTCCTGATATTTCCCATTCCTCCTACTCGCAGTTATCTAATGTGACTTGATTTAATCTTTTACAGCCCATATTCTCTCTATGTACTCTACATATCTTTATTTATCAATTTTTTTCATACAGAGACTTTCTTTTAAAATCAGCAACTCAAATAGCACTTAACATGCTAAGCTAAACATTTGACAAATAAAACATAACACACATTCTTTAGATTAACTATTCATTGTCAATAAGAAGTGTGCATTACTAGTGCGTACTTTAAGGATAGTTAAATGCAAATATTAAAACATGATGATTTTAATTCTAACAAAGTAATAATAGTGTACTTTGTCTGTTTTTATATTTTGTAATACTTAAAAGAAGCACTTACTGTATTTCGATGCGTTGACTAAAGCTTATACTAAAGCATGTTTATTATGGTAATCAATTGTAACTATAGCGTTACACAATATCGCATTTAACGTAAATATATATTTCAGTCTACTAGATTGCAACGGTATCCTCCTTGCAAATGCATTTACATTTTCATTTTAAAGGTATTTTACATTTACCGTAGTTTACCATAAATGTTTTCAGTACATTCAGTCTGAAACATATTTCAAGCTATTAAAAAAAAATCACATCTAAAGATTAATTTAAGTTCTACTTACATTATGTGGGTCAAAAACACTTCAACTAATTCCATGAATATGAAAGTAAGTTGTAAATAACATGCAATGAAGTGTCTAAAAACATTAGATTCACACAATTCTTTTGAAGTATTTGTTTTATATTTCTAAATATATTTATAATCATGACTCTTGCTTAAATTAGATGTGTGACCTAACATTTCTTAAAAAAATCCCCCAACCTTAAAATATACAGACACAGCTCACTAAATACTGGAACAGAGTGAACAAACTACGTGTATTTGATGCCAGAGGAAACCTTTTTGCTCTTTCATAGCTCAGGAGACGTAATGGATTATGTTTAAGGGTCAGCAATGTGTCTCTAATACAGAGATTCATTCAGTGTGTTTTGGTCCTGAGTGTTCCTGCAGAGTCCACAGCTGTCTGAGCTATTCAGACCCTTTGCTTCCGCGGCAGCTGCTCAGGACGTTCGTCCAACCAGTGTGTGTGCCTTGTGTACACGCGTGTGTGTGCTATTCTTATATCTATAGCCAGTCACAAATACTTGAGCATCTGCAGATTCACAAGCCGTGTGTATTCCTACGAGTGTGCACTTGTACCGGTGGAAGAGTGGTATTAAAGCAGTGTCGAGGTTTGTGATTCTCTTTCAGTAGCTGAGCAGGTTTCCCATCAATCCCAGACAACTTTTAACGATGCCGGTGTGTTACTCTAGGAGAAAGTGTACTGTGTATATGTTTTATGTATATATAAATACACCCACATGCAAAATGTATTTTTTTTTATATTTATACATAACATATTTAAACATATTTTTATGTTTATATTTCATTTAACATTTTTCTTAAATATATAAATGCATGTTTTTATATTTATATAAACAAAATAAATATACAAAAATATATAAAAAAAAATGTTTTATTAAATATTAAAATGTGATTAATTGCCATATATATTCATTTAAAACATTAGAAACATTACAGCCCTCATTCAAAGTCGAAATGAACATGAAATTCATGAACATGTATATTTTTCAGTGCTAACAAAACTGCGATCTGGAATCAGGCTGCTGATTTCTTGTAACACCATGTAACTTCTAACCTAAAGAGAGTTACAACATGTCTGAGAAGTTATAAGCAGACTGTGGAGTCATACTGGTCAGCTGATGCGTCGACACATCATCAGGAGTCTGTGTGTGCGTGTGTATTACAGCTAGCTACTGCGTTTTATCAGCAGAAAGAGTAAATGCCTTACCAGGTCAATGAGAGGAATGTGTCTGATGTTGAAAAGATAGCATGATGGAGGAGAAAGGGCAGGAGTAAAGGAGCACTGCCTCGGGGTAAGGTCATGTCTCTGAATGTGTGAGTGGGTTTCAAATGTATGTCACACTAATGAAGACAATACTACAGAGTGAAACATACTCTTCGCAAGAGCGTGAACATAAACCGTGCTCGAATCTGTCAACATGTTTATAGCTGCCTACATGAATAACACTTCTAGTTACGCTCGATTTGTTGCATCCCAAAACACTTACATGCTAGTAGTACAACTACATAAAGAGGAGCAATTGGTGCATTGCAAGAGTAACTGTGGCAGTAACAAACCTCCATACTCCATACCCTTAAATGTTACAGACAGTTAAATTGACTGGGTGTCAATTCTGCATACAGCGACGTATGCGGAATTAACACCCAGTGGTTGAACTAGGAATTGCAGGTCAAGTTGTTCGGGACATAGTACGTGGGCGGACATTATGCAAATATGTTACTTAGTGACGTGGATCAGTAATAGAAAAAGATTTGAATTGCTGACGACTCGTTTAGGCGAATGTAAACCGACTCTGTTTTTTGATAGACAATAACTTTATTTATCGTGCACTGTCTGCGTCACAACTTTACACCTACATGACACAGCTACATGAAATGACATAATAGGGGCACTTTAACTTAGCATGTTTCTTAAATAGCTGCAAACATATTATGGAATGTTTATGCTTAAGTAGAATCAAAAACATGCAGCACCTTTAACGGAAACTGTATTGCATCCTAGAGTATGGTGGTTTGTTACTGCCACAGAAAGCCTTGCAATACATCAATCATTTGAGTTTGCGTAATTACATAGAGTATTTTTGTGACCTACGTAAGTGTGTTTAATGCATTACAATATAATTGGAATGTAGTTCTGCTCTGGGTATGGTCACAGTCTAAATCATTTTTGAGAGATACAGACACAGAGGAGGCTACGTCTACCCACAATTTATTGCACACTCAAAATGGCACCACTCAACAGTGTAATTCGGTGTTTGAACTCCAACAACTCTCAAGTGGACACAAAAATGTACATAATGACACCTCTCCATGCAGATTTGCCTCTTTTCTCTTAGCCCTTCACTCCCTCTTGCACTTCCTCCACCGTTCCCTTTTCCATGGATTCTTTTTATTTAACAACTGTTCTGGGAAAGCATTCGCCAGGAACACATCTCATGCATATGCAGCCTCACGAACTTCTGTCTGAGCCTCCAACAATGAAGGAGGACATTAACATTCCCTTTAACCTCAAATACACACACACACACAAACCGACTCACACTGGCTCAAAGAGCTCTTTTTGTCCTGTACGCTCTAACAAATGAGCACCTTTGTGTCCGAACACTTCCTTGTCTCCAAACATTCAAGGGGTCAAACACAACGTTCTGATCCTCACGGACCTTGCTTGAACTTGCTTCTAAAAACAGCAGGCTGGTGTGGGCTGCTCTGGGAAAACAGGATTAGTTCATTCCCAGCGATTCCAGAGCGCTGGCTTGAGCCAAGAGGGTTTAAATTGTACATAACCAATAGTGCTTCACTACTCATTTTTACTAAGTGCTTGAGAGTTGTTGACTAGTTACATGACACGGCATGTAGCATAAAGGCTCTGACAGCTATATGAAGAATGTGTCCCAGTCTGTGTCCCCGTTTTTCAGGGACTTTTATTTTCAGATTCTCATGTTACCTACAACTGGTTGACAAAACGTTCAATAGTGCTATAACTAACTGACTAGTTGGTGCCACCAAGAAACTAAATTTGTCTAGTTGTCACAGCACAACTGAAATCACATGTTACTCAGCTTGTCAACAAAAGGTCAAACCTCAAACTAACTGATTAGTTAACTAGTCAGTGCAACTATTTGCTAACCAAAAACACCCTAAAATTCCTTCTAAATGCTATCATATAAAACAAATGCAACTGGCAACAAGTGATCCACAACTAGTCGACAGTGGCCCAACATATCTAGTTGGGGTACTGTAAAGATAATCAATTACTTAAATAGTAGCCCCGTTGAAAACCAGCATATGCTGTTTAGGTATTTTTTTAAGCTGAGATGCTGGTTTTAGCTGATCTTTTGCTGGCCTTAAACTGGTCAGACCAGCTTAGAACCATCACATAACCAGCTAAGGACCAGCTTAAACCAACAATTGACAGGTTTATACCAGCTTTAACCAGCATACCAGCTTCTTTCTGCTCTTTTTTCAACCAGGAGGTGCAAATATTTACTAACCATAAAACGTGATGTGGTACAAGACTAGTCAAAACAGGTCTAAAACATCAAATAATGGTAAAACAAATTAATAAGTTAATTAGTTAATGCAACCCACGCGAACTAGGAAACTCAATTTTATTCCAGCTGTAGCATTATGGACCAAGCTCAGCTTAAATCACACGGTTCACAATTGGTCAAACTACTCAAAACAGACCTGATAGATCAGTTAGGCTAACTACTAATCAAGATTTAGAATTTTCCTTCTGCTGTTGCCATACAACAAGCACAATGAAGTTACCAAATCACCTAACCAGAGGCCAAAGTTTAGTAACTACTTAGCATAACACAAATAGCTGAACTGAATTATAGCCAGGAATTTGAATCTTCCTCCAGCTGTTGCAGTATAGAACAAGCACATCTTAAATCATATGGTCCACAACTAGTTAACAGGCTCAAAATATCAAATAGTCTAATTAACTAATTTACTAACAATGGTTAGTAATTGGTTAGTTCAGAACAAATTCAGTACAGGCCCAAATTGTCATGTGCCGCATGGCTAGTAAATACAGGTCTTAAACATCCCATATTGGTATCAGTTAGTTTATTAGTCAGCCCTACTAACCAGGAAACTCAATTTTCCCCTAGCTGTCAAAATAGAGAACAAATAAAAGTTGCTCCACACTATCCACAGATAGGCAACACTGGCACAAAACACAACTAGTCATGTGATCCGTGACTAATCAACACAGATTCAAAGCATGGGAATGATCTACTAGTTTGTAAAACCTCTACAAATGGAATTGTTTGCTTCTACAAATGAAATGGTGCGGAAATCAACACCAGCAAATGGGCAACAGTATGATAACCTTCAAATCTTTAGATGATGGTGGAAAGATCTTCCACAGTAAGGATTACCGCATATAGAAGAACTGAAAAAATCACACTCAAAATCAAAGATGTTTCAGAAGGCAGCACTGTCACATCCTGGATGAATCACAAAGGGCTCAGATTTGCGAAAGCAAACGGAACCTTCTTCAGCAAAGCATCACATTGCTTCAACGTCAGCCCTGCTAGCAACAGATGGATTCTGACACAGCTTTTGTCTGGAGTGATATCTGTACATGGTAAGAGTTAACTTGTGCCCTGAAGCTGTTAGTGTCGTTTTTTTCTGGCCTGATCGGTGATGACAGCCGCAGCGGTGAAGGAGGCTGGTGTCAGCTGACCCCGCTTTCAGCCAGTAACAGGAAATGTGATCTTTACAGCAGCTCCCTGAAAAACAATCTCGCTATTGTCAGCTTGACTCTCCTGTCCCTCTGCCCCTCACAGGGTGGGGGATGCAAAAAATACCTCACAATGAACATCTTCCCATCATTCCTGTCAGCTAAGGCATAACCATGTCCATTTATGTTGCCCCACAGGTAAATCAGTTTCAATGAGGTGGCAAAAAAATTACCCTGGTACACTGCATTATGCAGTTGTTACTTAAAAGGCGGTATTGGTTAAGTTACTCTAAAAAACGAATGACTGAATTACTAACTAACAAATACATCTTCAACAGTATAATTACATTACTGTACTAATTACGCTCTACTTGATTACTTAGTAATGCATTAAACCCAACACTGTAAGTTAGTTTGACCTACAACAAAGTCAGGTTGGTTTAATCATTTAAAAAAAAAAAAAGACAACAGACAGAAACTTTTAGTCCTGAGAACTAGCAATGTAAACATATAACACACATGACACTGGTTTAGTAATAACTGATTTGTTAACTACTAACCAAAAGCTTAAGTGTCCTCCTATTGTTGCAATATAGCAAGTGCAATTCAAGTCACATGATAAACACCCTACTACCCCCTAAAAAAAGGAAAGCCCTACAGACCAGGAAATACAATCTTCCTTCACCTGCCACAATATAGAACAAGTACAACTTAAATCACATGGCCCTCAACGAGTCAACACAGGCTAAAACATCAGTTGGTATGGTAGCATTAACCAATTAGTTAACAAGAAATTATTTAACAACCAAAAACCTGAAAATTACTTACAATTACTTCAAGTCAGTCAAGTGAATTACAGCTAGTCAATGCAAGCTTTAAAACCTTTAACCAGTGGTGGAACTAAACGATTAGTTAACTAGTCTGTGCAATCCCTGCTAATCAGGAAATTGAATCTTCATCCCACTGCTACAATACAGAAGCACAAATATTATAAAAAAAAAAATCACATGGTCCACAACTGCTCAACAAAGTTTAAAAGCATTAAATAGTCACAGAACTAATTGATTAGTTCTTTATAAGTTATCTATGCAACAACTTACTAACCAAACAACTGATGTTTCTTCCAGCTGGTCCTGTAACCTTACCTCAAAAGTGAGGCTGTTGTATTAAACAATATTTTTGACATAAAAAACTAGAAGTTGAAATACAGTAAAAGTAAATAACCTACATATTGGTTTAGTTCTGATCAATTAGTTAACTACTAACCAAGAACTTGAATATTCCTTCTGCTGTCACTACAAAACAAGAATAATTTAAGTCACATGATCCACAGCCAGTTGACTAAGGCCCAAAACATCTTAGCCGTGGAAGAGCTAATCAATTAGTTAACTAGTCAACGCATCCCCTACTAACCAGCAAACTGATATTTCTGCTGTAGTCTTCTACTGTAATCAGGTTGTTTAGTTTAATATGAAACCATAATTTTAGGGGCAGAAACCAAAAAGACGTAACTTTGGTTCTAGAAAACCAGCAGTTAAAATTGGGTAAGCTTAAATAACCAACTCACTTGATGCTGGTTTAGTGCTGCTTTACACACGCATTACATTAGTTACATTGCACGATTACTAGATGACTGCCAGAACATTTCTAAAGCATTAACATGCACTGAAGCTGCAGAGAGAGTTGCATGTACATGTCAAAACCACTGATGACTTTAGAGGAATTCACTCTGAGGTAGTTTACACAAACTGTGGTTTAGTTACTAAATGCAATATGATTAGGCCTGCTAGTTCCATCACATTGCCCAATATCATCTTTATTATAAACTATGACGAAACTGTATCAGGTCTCATGCACTACATAAATTGTGAGAAGGACAAAAGGCCGGCACTTCTACAACAGAGCGTTCAGTGGGCTTCACGAGCGGCCCGTGGGGCCCGGTTACTGCCGAACAAAAGAGCGGGAGCGGATCGGATCCTTCTCACAGGCACGGCTGAAACGTTATCCCCGCGCCGCTGGCCATGACCTCATCGTGTTGTTTTTCCCGCAAACGCTGGCCCGCTGTGGCGCACGTAACTCGAGCCGGGCGCAAGCTACAGGACTCTGCTGCTTCAAGCTATATCTAATGCCAAGCAATGTGAAGTACAAATCTGTTTCTGTTTGTTTACATTACCATCCTCTGAGTCAAGACTATAGTAATAGGATTGAAATGGTGATTGAAATTGTGTCAGTAGCTTAAGATAATGGTAAATCTGTTCTGTGAACATAATCAAAATATTGAATTATTTATTGGTTGGTAAAATGGTTAAATGTTTCAGTCTTTTGCATAATTAATTAATTGTTACATCTCATGTTCGGTTGAGATTTTCTTTACTGTTTTTATGAGGTCCCATTAACCCTGCTAATACATGGAGGGAAATAAGAGGCTAATAGCAATGAAACATTCAAAGCTCTGTTTATAATCAGAAAAGGTTATAGAAAACAATGACTATCTGACTATAATTTTAATGTTAAGTATGAACTGCTAATCAAAACTTGTTGATCAGTAGGGTTTCAAATAAGTGTCTAATGTTCGCCAAGGCTGCATTTATTTAAATAAAACTACAGTAAAAACAATATTATTATGAAATATTATTGCAATTTTCTGTTTTCTTTTTGAATATATGTTTTAAAAAAAACATGAATTTTCAGCATCAGTGCTCCAGTCTTCAGTGAAATGCAGAAACCATTCTTAAATGCTGATTTATTGTTATTATTGTTATTGTCAATGCTGAAAACAGTTGTTTTGCTATTTTTAGTTCTGTCTTGGTCAAGCAGAAGAGCAGTTTTTGCCTCGCATGTCTTTAATGAATTTAAGTACACTGATGTGGGACAATGAATAGTCAAGTAATCTCCACGTACTGGAGAGTTCAGGTTATCTAGAATGACTCAGAGTCTGTTACTGATTCGAATTCGAAACATCCATTCTTCAATCACTTCATCTGCCGTATATGTTTTGACTCTGTGCATCTTACATTCAGCTAAACATACCTCTCGGTCACAACAAAGCTGAATTAAAAGTGTGCAGTATATTTGTATAAGAAGAGAATAAATTATCACTCCGAATTTAATCACAGACCTCTTGAACTTAAAGAAATGCAACTCTATTAAGTACGCTCTCAGAAATAAAGGCACAAAAGTTGTCACTGGGGTGGTACCTTTTCAAAAGGTACAAGTTTGTACCCGAAAGGTCCATTTTGGTACCCTAAAAGGTACATATTAGTACTACATAGGTTAGGTACCACCCCAGTGACAGCTTTTGTACCTTTATTTCTTAGAGTGTACTGAAGTACTAAGTACTTACGTTATTACGTAGTCAAATGTGTGGGATCAGTAAGTAAAGACAGTGAAAGAAAGAAATTACTAAATTATCAAGGCTTTAAATATTATTTTTATATCCTAAGAATCCTAAAAACGAAAACGAAAACATACAGTCCCAGTTTCCACATAAATATGGAGCATCACAACTGTTTGCAACATTGATAATAATAAAAATAGTTCTTGAGCAGCACATCATCCTAATAAGACAGGATTAATGATGCAGAATTTTTTTTTTTAAATCAGGCTTTGACGTCAAAGGAATAAATCAAATTCTATAATTTACATTCAGCTATTTTCAACTGTAATATCACTTCACAATAAATACAGATATCGTAATTACTTTTTTGGATCAAATAAAAGCAGCCTTGGTGATCACGATGGGCATTAAAACATCTTTCAAACAATTGCATGCAATCAACGGCTCTTAAAAAGTTCTTGTGATAACCGAGACATAATATATGCACACTCTGCGGTTGTCGGATTGAAACACGCACCAGAAAATGTTATTCTGTACACCTGCGGTTACCAGAACACCTGTGTGAGCGGACGTCACACATTCACCAAAAATCACCTTGTTTGTTAGAAGTATTAAATAAATCTTCTGAGAAACCCGGCAGCATTTCCTTGCAAGTGCCACATGCTTTACCATGTATCAGCTATTCAATGCATATACATTAAGACATTCCTTAAGTGCACCTTTCGGACCCTTATAATTAAGGCTGCACCACACAGGCCTACAATTTCATGAATGTTCCTGAAGTGAATAGTTCCAGGAAGTGCAGCTTTTTTTAATGCACTCACGTAAAGGCGAAGAATATCATAATCTAAACTCACACAAAGCTACAGGTAAAAGAAAGGAAGGTTACACACCTGCCACTCCCCAGTAGTGAGTGTCTCTCTGATCTGACTCGACAATCAGTCCCGCTGCACAACTTCCATCTGTGAAACGAGAAGAAGAGGAGATGTTTGACAGAGCCTTCATTTCCTGCCTCTCACACCAGCATAGTTTCTGTGAAAATAAACAATTGCAACACAATAGTTGCTACCAAACAAACACGGTAGGGCTTCAAAAACCGAATTAATAATCGAATTAATTTAAAGCAATCAAATGAAAGTTTCTGAAACATTAAAAGAGATTATGTTAACCATGGTAAATGTTCTTAGTAGTTAGTAGTAAAGGCTGCGTTGCTTACCTAGAGTAGATAGTTTTGGACATCACTAAACCTCTAAAAATGCTGTCTAGGTAGGCAAGTCCCACTGTTTTCAGTATAAATGCACACAAACCGAACGTTTTTTGTTAGTTGAAGACGCATTTCGAGACCAGTAAAGAGAACTAAGTTTCTCACCAGCTATTTTAGACTGACGACTTTAATTATTTGTTTCTTGGTCTGTTTGGGTTTCATTTCCACTTTGTTTCTAAACGCTTTCTTTACATGAATCAACACAGCGCACGCATACTGTATAGTTATTAAAAGTAAACACGCATAGGTTTGCGCACCATGCTTGACATCATAAATATGGAAATAATTCATTAATAACAAACGCGCAAAAGAGACTGGCGCAAGATAAGCGACGGCAAAATCATGCAAAGCTCTCAAAAGGCACAGCTACTGAAAAAGCCAGGAAAACTGACTTCCTTATGAAGACTAAGCAGCAGGACACACTTTATAATATGAAAGACAGCCTGTACCTTATGTGAAAGATAAAAGCATGCAACAGGTCGTTATTCCCTTCTTCTTTTTGCAGAGGAGTTAACGACTGGTTTTTAATCTCCAAATTCTTCCTCTGTTAAAGCTCGTCTTAATCCTTAGTTAGTAGGCTGACATCCATTAAAAAGACCAGCAGCGATGTTCGGCAGTGGTGCGAGAGGGAGAAAGTGAGTTACTACAAGTATCTCGGTAAGCCCCGCCTCTGAGGCGGACGAAAATAGAAATGTGGGCGGAGCTCTCCAAAAATAGCGTGTGACGTCTCCCGCCTGCATTCTCGCATTGTTTCCTTCTCTATTATTTCATTGGCTGAGGCTGCAGCCACATCCACACTGCACTCTAGTGTACTTCAGAGTTCAGTAACTACTCACCATCTAAACCACGCCATGTTTCACTAGCAGGTGCTAGAGACCATAGAAATGAGTAATAGATTCAATTCAATATGTATATGCATATATTACAAAAGATAATAATGATATATTATTCAATATTATATATTGTCATTATCTAATATATATATAGTGTTTTTTATAGTGTCTTGAACTGTAGTGTTGATCTATCAACAAAATACCTTTAAAAAGTATGTTGCACTAGAAAAAGTATGTTTGTGCTTATCTGAAATAAATGATTGGTTTAATACGTTTATGCAGTTTGCAAATAAATGCAATGTATTTTTGCAACAATCTTATCACATTTTCACTACAATAGTTTTAACTCGGGTTTAACTTTGAGTCTCTGCTCGTCTTCAGGGGTTTTATATAATCTTTCAGTAGCAATAGCAAGGAAACCTTTTCATTTCCTCCAAAGATTACAGATATATGGCAGAACAGGCATGCATGATACTAGATGTACATCATGTGCATATGCATGTACTTTCAGTGCATGTCAGTCAGGCTTTTTTCTTTCTTAGTAAAACAGAGCCGGTCAGCATTCACGCGTCGCACACGCGCTTTGAAACCACTACATGACCCGTTTCTCAGAAACCAGGACACACAGTGACGGTCTCCAGTGGGTTTCTGATTTCCTCTGTGAGGCCCGATCGCTTAGTTCTCGTCACTGGCTTTCACTGGCTGTGTTTCAAAACATATGTACGTGCGCCTAGACTGCTGTTCTGGCTGTCATACCCCCATGCAGCGTTTTCTCTGCTACCAAAAAGATATGCTACCTCAGTTTGGTTTAAAGAAGCAAACATGCGCTGTACTTGTAGCCAAACATGTTGGTTTTGACAGTGAAGTGGATTCCAACATAAAACCTCAATGCTATTTAAATACTTCAATTGTTTCTGGAGCAGAAGAACCAAACAAAGACCCTTGAACACACACACACACACTGCACACATAATGAAACTAAAGCAGTGTGGCAGTGCTGCACCGAAATGGTCCTCCAACCGGGGGATCCCAACAGTTTACCAGAAACCCTCATCCGTGTGTGTGTTATAATTACACAGTCCTTCAGTCTGAATCATATCCGGCAGAAGCTGAAAATAACAAGACCACGATCTGACAGTGAAGCAGCACAGCAGGGGAACAGGCAGTACACAAACACACACACACATGTGCGTCAAAGTAAACTCTCCTCCACAGAAGAGTCTTGATTTTCAGCATTTCTATTGAATGCAGAGCTTTATAATATAAACATAGAGCATCCATTTTGGCTCCAAAGTCCTTTGTTTATTTAAAACATAAATTAAAACCAGTAACAATAAAAAAGCTATGAAGTAAATTTATGCTGAAATTTCTAGGTCACTAATCAATTGTAAGTCAATTTTGTGACACTGACCATGTGATATTCTTTTATTCTGAAAGAACATTTTCAGTTTGTGGATGCTGGATAACTTGAATCATCCATTTATGCATAAACTTGAGTTTATGTCAGCTCGAGTGCTGCAGCAGAAATGGGGGGGAAATCATATAAATAGCTTACTATACTGTGAAAACCATGTTTCATTTTTTATATCCAGCATTCAGTCAAGCCGTGATACTGATAAAATAATTTGTTAAATAATTATGTTATTATAATATATATATATATATATATATGAATATAAAAATGTTAACATTTGTCTTAGACTTTATATATAGCTGCAGAATGTGTTCACTGTCAGACACTGAAGATATGCAAATCTTTTTGCAAGCAATGGTGCTTTTAACATTCATCTTTACGTCATGTACCGTAAGTGATTTAATCGCTCTTTAATTCTTTTTTTTTTAAAAAGTTAGAGAGAGGGAGTATAGCGTATGCACTTGTTCAGTAGCACAGGAAGTGCTCAGCTTCTCAGTCACATATAGACACAAAAATAACACATTTACTCATGTGGTTTACCCTGTTTACATAAACGAGAACTATTTATCCATGTTTTATGAAAAAACAAAGACAATTTGTTTTTTGACTTATTAATATTTCATATAGCAGTTTTCTATGTGAATATATGATGTCTACTGTTGTCTACATAAAATCATCCTTCATAAGTTAAAGAGTGAGACCATGTCTAAAATTTATATCATGGTAAAAATTAAGGATTAAAATCAAAATGTGATGCTTGTTATGTCATATTTCGATTTTTAAACTTAAGGATGGATATCACAGAGAGGGGTCATATACGTTTTAAAAAGCAATTCTAAAGAAATCTTTCTAATGTTTTCACTGTCTCTTTTGGTTAATATAATGCACGCTCATTACATGAAAGTATCAATTTCTTTATAAAAAATAAAAAAAAACATATTGTTAGTAGTGTACTGCATACGCCCAGTGAAGTTTCACACTAATGAGATCCTCTCCAACAACTGACCTTTATGTTAGTCCAAATTCACACAGGATACAGTGCTCATGGTTGACATTTTGGGGGAAAGATCTATTAAGTGAAAAAAGGACAGACTGAGGCGATTTGATTTGAATTTTCGGTGGTCCTCTCAGGTGAGAAAACTGAACACAGATTCATTTCAGCTCTTCTGAGTAACGAGTGATGCTTTTCATTCAGCACTGATTTGTAAAAAAGTGCAGTCATCTTTACTGTGGTTATTCTCAATGGTGTTTGTTAAGTCAAGCATATAACTATTGCTCTAGATTTGACTGAACATAAATGTAGGTGAAAAAATAGTCAAAGCCCTGCAAAAACATACAGAAGGAGCATCCTGATCTAAATCTGCAGATCAAAACAGTCTATTGTAGAGACATTCAAGCAAACTGATGACTGGATGACTGCAACAACTGCATTGAAATGCATTAACAACCATTCAACCACTCTTAATTACTGTATAGCAATGCCCTAGCAACAAATCAGAACACACTAGCATTGTGATGGTGCTGAATGGAGGTACCGCACTCACATTTTCCAGAAAATATCTATAAACAGAAAATGTTTTATACAGTAAGTTACAAGTTAATTGTATCATTCAGAACAACTTTGTCTCCACACAGCGACATTCTAAAAACTATTCAGAACACAGAAAGGACAGCATAGCAACACCCTGATAACCACCCGGTAACATTCTAACAGAACATCTTAAGGACTGCATAGCAACACCCTGGTAACCACCCGGTAACATTCTAACATAACACCTTGAGGACTGCATTGCAACACCCTGGTAACCACCCGGTAACATTCTTACAGAACATCTTAAGGACTGCATAGCAACACCCTGGTAACCACCCGGTAATGTTCTAACAGAACATTTTAAGGACTGCATAGCAACACCCTGGTAACCACTCGGTAACGTTCTAACAGAACATTTTAAGGACTGCATAGCAACACCCTGGTAACCACCCAGTAACATTCTAACAGAACACCTTAAGGACTGCATAGCAACACCCTGGTAACCACCCAGTAATATTCTAACATAACACCTTGAGGACTGCATTGCAACACCCTGATAACCACCCGGTAACATTCTAAAAGAACATCTTAAGGACTGCATAGCAACACCCTGGTAACCACCCGGTAACATTCTAAAAGAACATCTTAAGGACTGCATAGCAACACCCTGGTAACCACCCGGTAACATTCTAAAAGAACATCTTAAGGACTGCATAGCAACACCCTGGTAACCACCCGGTAACATTCT
>JAUMHI010000030.1:386102-398415 GCA_032359435.1 Enteromius unitaeniatus
TGATTAGTAAAATGCATTGATAAGATATTCATTTGGACAACTTTAAAGGTGATTTGCTCAGTATTTTGATTTTTTTTGCACCCTCCGATTTCAGATTTTCAAATAGATGTATTTCGGCAAAATACTGTCCTATCCTAGCAAACCATGCAAACCAAATTTTACCTTATGACTGGTTTTGTGGTCCATGGTCACAAATGGTTATGAGATGTGTGTGCAAGAGCCCAAGCCTCAGCTCCACTTATACCTTCAGGATCAATGTTTGATCAAATTGGCTTGAGCTGGGCATTGCTGGTATTGTTAGACACCCTGTGTTTGAGATGGTAAGTTGCTGTCAAATGTACGTGTGTGTACTAAAGTGAGTTTTTGACTGCATAGATCACTCATGTTCCACTTGTGCGTCAGCACTCTTACCACAGTCTCTCTTTCCAAAATCTCTCCCAAGTTCTCCCTAACCCCTACAAAACCACCACTGCCCTCCTTGTCTCTCTCTCTTTCTCACCCAGCTGTGCGGAAAGTGAACCCCATTTCCTCAGCTGCCTGTTTCTCTCTCTCTTTCTGGACTGATGTGTGGAAAGCAGGCTTCATTTTCTGTGGTCACCATTCCAGGGGAGCCTCCCTCATTCCTGCCGGTTTATGTCAAACAAGCTTTGCTGGTCTCCTGGGTAGCAGTAAATTAGCCTGGGTTTAAATACTAATCTTATTGAGAATTTTCATCTAGTTTTGTTGTGCTGTGGAAATGTTTTTGACCTCTCTGGAATGTCTTTTCCCTAAAATTGTACACATTATTCACATATGATTCATAGTGTTTAGTGCGTGATGGGTTCATAGATTGGGAGGTGGCTGCACTATTTGGCTTGGAACATGTAGTTTAATTAGCTCATGCAGCAACACCTACTTGTAAAATGATGTAGTGTACATGGGTCTAAGTAGAAATGTAAAATTCTTAGCAGGAGAATTTAACTTGATGTATGCTTATGTGCTCGATAATGATACTCAGATGCACTTTAAAGGTTATAACATCATTGACTTTGTGGCAGATTTGAATCATTCTGACGATGGTGTGTGAGAAATGAGCTGAAATTAAATTACAAATTAAAAACAATACTTTGGCGCCCCCTGTCTCTTTAATCTGACCCATTGTGCTTCTTTAACAAGGAAGTAGATACTGCCAGCAGAGGGCACTCTAAACCAATAACAATAAACCCAGTTTAGGCAGTATTTATAAAATAAAATAAAATTAAATTAAATTTCAATAATAAACTCAAGTTCAGTGATTGTAATGTTCAAAAATAATTCCAAAGATTTCAGAATAATTTTGCAGAAGAGGTTTGATACATGCAAACTTATCAAGTAGAGATGAACTTCTACCCAGGCTGGTGAGGTCCTGTGGTACAGAGATAAACAATATAACCCACACCCCTTCTTCACCTAATTATACCCTTCATTGCTGCTCCTAATAAGGGTACAACTGGAAAGTAGAGTGTGTGTGTGTGTGTGTGTGTGTGTGTGCGTTTAGTTAATTAACATGTCAGATGCAAACACACCTGGGGGTATGGATACGTAACACAACAGGATTCTTACAGTCGGCTTGTATGGATAAACACAATTCCATTATTATTGCAATATTTTCCCATTTACAATTGTAAATGCAATTGTAACTGGTGCCAATATTAAATATACACTCGAACTGAAAGAAAATTAAAAATAAAATGCATAAAACAAGTCATGGGTGGTTTAAGTATGGTTTAAATTCTGGTCTATCTCGTCTTCCAGCCTGAAGTTTAGCTGGTTTATGTGGTATCTTAGCCTGTCGGGTGCCTTGAAACACTTTGAAACCATTAAAACAGACCAGTTTATCTACTGTAGATTGGTGAGGCTTAGAGTCCAGATAGTAATTTTAGGCTTGTTTATGCTGAATCAAGTTGATGTAAGCTGGTTTAATTTTTCAGCCAAGTCTGTCTGCATGAGTAGCTGACAAGTACCCTAGACATGGGTTAAAAGGTTAATCTTTTGACATATAAAAGCTCATTGTACCTTAAAAATATTCTGGAAATTTTATTTAGGAAAGAGTGGACGGACTTTATTTTTAATAAGGATCCAGACCACGTCAATAAGAACTTGGGCCTTTGTTCACTTCATTTTTTGAAACTAAAAGATAATGTTGCATGTTTATGGGGTAGAAAAGCATAATGACTGGGATTCTATTTAGCAATTAATTCACATCCTAATTGTCAGAGAAATAAAATAAGCAATATATAGTATCTCTGTGACTTTAGCTACTTCTAGAAGCGCATTATTGTACCACAAAAGCCAGTGTGCCTTAGCCTTAGCCTTGTATCACACAATAACAACAGCCTGCTCTCTCACAGCCTCTGATTGCTCTGAGAGGAACAGTGATTCTTGGTCAAGAGGGACAGAGGGATGGGGAGAGGGAGAGAAGGATTATTTCGTTCTTTTCTCCACTCTATTACATGGTCAAAGCGGTTAAGCTCTGCGTGAAATCAGCCGAGGTTTCATCCCACAATACCACACAGCAGCTTTGCTTTTACCTCAGCCTAACCTCTCTTAGACTGTAGGAGGCTATAAATATTGGATTCTGGTGTTTATAGTGCACAGACATATTTCAGTGCGGATCTGGCCACAGTTGGCAGAAATAATGTATGTGTGTTTGTTTTTCTGTGCTAACAAAAACGTACCAGCTATTCTCTGAAAATACACTGCAATATTACCAGATTATCATTTAATACCAATATAAATATATATTTTTCTATATGATTGATTTGAGAGAAGATGGGATATTAGATATTGTATTTGTTGTAAAAAAAAAAAAAAATTAAACAGATAAGTGGTTTTGTGTTTATATATGTAATAAAATGGCTTGCATTGAATATGCAGTGGGTCAATCAGGGTTCTCAGTCCCTCTAACCTCTTAAGTTTTAGGAAAAAGAATGCGTCTTTCATTGTTTAAAGCATTAAAAATAATGGAAATCATAATAGTAATAATTATATTTTATCCATAGGTTATGCCATGTCCTAGTATGAGGATATAAATAAGGAAATAAATAAATAAATAAAGAGACATGCAAAGAACATGTAACAAATATGTCATAACAGAATAATTTAATATAAATTTTTCTGCAAATTGTGTGTAAAATGTACATAAGCAGGTTTTGTCATTATGTACAATGTATTTATAAACTGAATCTAATTTACCTATTAATGTATTTTTGGTGCAACATGTAGTGAAATAAGTGTAATAATGGGAGTAATACCTGACAAGATTCATAAAAATACATAATATTTCATAGAATACTGAAATATAGCTGATTTGTTATGTCTCCATAAATGTGTAATAAAAATGCTTTTAGTCCCGGTGTCCTTATATGAGGACATGTAGGAAATCAACGTCCTGTTTTGTAACAGAAAGCCATATTTTGATCTAAAACCCCATAACATTGTAAGGAGACGTTGATTAATGACACACAATTTGAAAATGAAACAGATTTTAATGATAATTACAAAATATTATCACAAGAGTGTCACTAAATTAATGTCAGCCGTGTTTGAAGACCATGAAGAGGGAGTGAAACATCCAATCATTTGGTATCTATGAAAAGCCCTGAGTGTGCTCTTTACAGGATATAAAACTATGGCACATATATTCTCAGAGAAATGCACATATATATAATGTCCTCATATGAGGATGCAGGGTCTTAAGAGGCTAAATTAAACAGGGATGGAAGAAAGTATTGTAACACTGAACACACTTCTCCTTTAAAGGTGTGTCTCAGGTATAATCCCCTACTGAGATGATTTCGATCCCTCCTATAAACTCCCACTGAACTAAACACAAGAGACACCCTCCTGAGTCCTGGCTGATCAGTCACAGCTGCTCAGATCAATGCATGCTTTCTAATAGAAGCTCTCACACAAACACACTTCATTTAGACACTTAAGCCTGTGGAGATGGAGAACGGAGCAGCAGCAAGGATCGACTGGGATGAGTAGAAATGAGGCATGGGAATAAATAAATGAATGTTTAGAGCCAAGGAGTGAATCTGGATGTGCAGTATAAGAGGAATGCAGTGAATGTGTGAAAGTTAAATATAGTGAAGATATAATGCAACAATGACAAGAGAATGAAGGACTGATGGAGACTGGCTGTATGATGCGCTTGTAAACATCTAAGCCTGTTTGTTTTGGACAAGGACCATTCTGGATATATTCTGTATACTGTATATAGCAATCTTCTTATATGTACTTACGCAACTCCTTTATCATGCAAGGCCAGTTACACATAATATAATAAAATAAAATAAAGGAATCAATGCATAACTATTGCAAAAATGACAAGTTTAGGATTTTTTGTGAATAAAAAGGGGAAAAAAAGGTCAGTTACAGTGCTATTGTTGCTGCTGTCACATGATAAGCATGATTACACTCATGCCTCTTTAAAAAAATTATTAGTGCATGACGCCCCTAACTTACCATTTTCACTGACAGGAGGCTGGACTGGGGTATCCTGTCTGAGGCAGTGGTGATAGGGACTTAAGCAATGCTCCTGAATGCAGAAATATATGATTAGCATTTTAATTTAATTTTTTAATTTAATTTACTTTTTATCAACTATTAGTACATTGTTAGTTAACAAATAATTATGTTAACTATTTTAATGTAGAAGAGCTAAATAAAAGTGTCAACTAATTAAATGTAATTATATTTATTTAAATTGTTTTGTGAGCTCTCCACTGGCAGCAAAACACAGTAGGCTACCAAAACTTTCCAAGTTTTCCAACATCATTAACATTATCACCTACTGCTACCTATTAATACCTGCATAAAATACATGCTGCTGCTACAGTACGTGTAACCCTAGCTAGTAACCCTATTAGAAATGAGACAATCTAGAAAATTATTAAACAACAAAAACACTTGTTTGTTATATAATTATAATCAGGTCATCAATGATCATTATCTCCATTCACTTAACTTACAGCTGTCATGTTTCCTCTTTTCATCCTCTTCTTGTTGTTTTCCGCTTTTGGCTGCCAGATGGATAAGTCCTTTTCATTTTTATAAAAGCCTAGTAATAAGTGCTGCTGTGCCACTTTGAAAACCGTTACAAAAGGTTACAAAAAAAATCTGCTGCTCTTAAGGTTCCTAAGAGCACAGTGACCTCCACAATCCTTAAACGGAAGACGTTTGAGACGATCAGAACCCTTCCTAGAGCTGGCCGTCCGGCCAAACTGAGCTATGGGGGAAGAAGAGCCTTGGTGAGAGAGGTAAAGAAGAACCCAAAGATCACTGTGGCTGAGCTCCAACGATGCAGGCGGGAGATGAGAGAAACTTGTTGAAAGTCAACCATCACTGCAGCCCTCCACCAGTCGGGGCTTTATGGCAGAGTGTCCCGACGGAAGCCTCTCCTCAGTGCAAGACACATGAAAGCTTGCATGGAGTTTGCTAAAAAAAACACCTGAAGGACTCCAAGATGGTGATGAGACTAAGAACTTTTTGGCCTTTATTTCTAAGTGGTATGTGTGGAGAAAACCAGGCACTGCTCATCACCTGTCCAATACAGTCCCAACAGTGAAGCATGGTGGTGGTAGCATCATGCTGTGGGGGTGTTTTCAGCTGCAGGGACAGGACGACTGGTTGCAATCGAGGGAAAGATGAATGTGGCCAAGTACATGGATATCCTGGACCAAAACCTTCTCCAGAGTGCTCAAGACCTCAGACTGGGCCGAAGGTTTACCTTCCAACAAGACAATGACCCTAAGCACACAGCTAAAATAACGAGGGAGTGGCTTCACAACAACTCTGTGACTGTTCTTGAATGTCCCAGCCAGAGCCCTGACTTAAACCCAATTGTGCATCCTTGGAGAGACCAAAAAATGGCTGTCCACCAACGTTTACCATCCAACCTGACAGAACTGGAGAGGATCTGTAAGTAGGAATTGCAGAGGATCCCCAAATCCAGGTATGGAAAAACTTGTTGCATTTTTCCCAAAAAGACTCATGGCTGTATTCAATCAAAAGGGTGAGCATAGGGTTTGAATACTTAGAACCATGTGATATTTCAGTTTTTCTTTTTTAATAAATCTGCAAAAATGTCAACAATTCTGTGTTTTTCTGTCAATATGGGGTGCTGTGTGTACATTAATGAGGAAAAAATCAACTTGATGATTTTAGCAAATGGCTGCAAAATAACAAAGAGTGAAAAACTTAAGGGGGTCTGAATAATTTCCGTACCCCCTGTATTTAGATGTAATTTTCTTAGAAAAGTCAAAATAAAAGGAAAAAGGCAAACAATAAAATATTTCATATTTTAAGCTATTAGTTAAGCTGCTTAGGGAATTCTGGCAATTATTATTAATTAAATAGGCAAATAATTCAATTGTTGCTTTAATTAATCAATTAGGTTTAAAAAGATGAATGGCAAAGGGTGATACAATCTATAGTAATGAATCTCTGTACAAGCTGATCTGGATTCCAGCCACAAAATTCTAACCGCTTATTAGTAAGCATTGTTGGAAAAATGTCAAGTTAGTATACACACTTCACACATTGACGTGTCCCAGCAGCCCCCTCTGCAGTAGAGCAGTGTCTGTACATCAGCTGAACTGATCACCCGGTGGGCAGATGGGAGGGTCATCTGGGTGCAGGTTTGAGTAAATGAGGATGGGGATGATTAGCACAAAGGGCTCTGCTGAATATGTAGCATCGCATTATAGATGCCGATGTGCTTCGATTGCATGGTGTTTTCTGTGCCATCAAAGTCTCTCTCCTTTCCCTCTCTATGTCTTTCTCTCTCAGCAGGTTGGTGACAGCACCATAAGGAGTCTGTGTTCCTGCACAAAGATTAAGTGTGTGACATAGACTGTCGAGTTCATATTTCAAACCTGGATACATCCACAGCTCCTGAGAATGAACTCAGGTTGTTTCATTTGGAGTTCAGTGTAAGTAATACTTACACAAACAGATGTCAGTTCCCTTTCAGTCGGTCACTCCGAGTCACGTTGGTGACCGATGAATAGGAATCTTGCTTTGAGATGGCAAATCAACTCTGCGTGTATATGAACATGCCATGCCATATGATGATTAATATCCAGCGGCACCTATTCACAGCACAAGTATAAGTAGGTCAGCGGATTAAGCATTCATTTGCTTTTCGCTTCGGAGCCGAGCTACATGCGACAGTTCCTGAGCATATCCTCTGCTTACCTGACTGAGAAGGCTGGTGTCACAGCGATTTCAGCGTCGTTGGTTCCATTCGAGTGGTGGACGCAATTGCATTGCACTATCCGCTTTTGTGATCCGAGCGTCCATCTCCCCTGTGCGCTTCAGCCTTCACAGAAAGAGCAAAGCCTAAAGAGACAGGCTTACTGGTGGTATGTCTTTTTAAAGACACGTCCTTTTAAGGCTGTCCTACCACCAGTGCGTTCTTGGCGCCGGTGGACGGTCACGAACACTGTCTTACGTGCTTGGGCCTTCGAGCACACTAAGGCAGCGTTCGTGGATGGTTCATGTTCCGTTTCAGTAAGATGACCATATCGGAGTTGAGGACCAGGCTCCATTACCGTGAGCGTGGTGGAGTCCCCCTCCCGCTTCCGCGATCTGGATCTTGCGCTAGCAGTGTCCGCGGAGCTTCCACTTCCGGGGCGTGAGGGGCTGGCATTACGGTGACAGTCAGGAACACTCCTCGGAGTGTGCCTCCTGTCGCCCTCACTCCGACACCGGTGGAGCTGCCATTGGAGCTTTCTGCACTGGAGACGGAGAGTTCGACTCTGGAGGTGAAGCGGAGGCCAGTGTGGCGTCCACTGGATGTTCCACTGCGCCCGACGCAGATCCAGAGCTCATGGATATGCTTTCCCGGGACGCCAGGGGGGTCGGGATTGAGTGGACAGGGTCCCACCCCGGTACCATTCTTCCCGGAGATGCATGATGAGCTTACTCAAACATGGAGGGCACCTTTTACTGCCCGGAAGCGGTCGAGTGGCTCATCCTCTTTCACCACCCTGGATGGTGGCGCAGGCAGGGGCTACTCAGGTGTCCCCCAGGTGGAGAGGTCTGCTGCGATGCAATTGTGTCCTCAGGCCTCTACCTCCTGGCAGGGTGTCCCGTCACTCCCTTCCCGGGCCTGTAAGCATTCATCGAGTCTCATCGGTGATGCTTACAAGGCCTGCGGAGAGGCTGCCTCCTCCGTGCACGCTATGGCGTCTTCGGGAGATGGTGAACGCACCATTCCCTCCCCTGGAGGAGGGCCGTTGGCTCGTTATGTTACGTTATGTTGGCTTAGATGTAACGCTTAAACCAACATTTCACTGGAAAATCAGCCTGCGAATAACTGACATATGATCACTCTTCTCATTGATCTAGGCTGGGTTAGAATTTTTTTTTTTTACTTTATACACGCATCAGCTGTAATAAAATCCTGTTGGTAATGCGCTGGTAATTATGGGAAAAAATGAATAGCCTGATTGAAATAGCTTTAAAATAGTATTTAAACCACAATATATTTATATTGTCAGTTGAGAAAAAGCAGATGCATTCAAAATAGCCAATTACTCTTTGAAGCTGGCAGAGATATTTTTTTCCACAAACCCTTCTTGTACTGGTTTAATGGAGAAGTAGTGCCACATGAAAGAAAGAATCAATTATCACTTTCATAATTCAAAAATAAATCACCAAAGCTTTTTGTTGTAAGTGCAGCAATAAAGCTTATATCATAGTTAGATATAGCAATGAAATACATTTGTAAAAACATATTTAAAATAAAATGTATTTAATGTTTAAAATGGTAAATATAACAAAAGTAGTAAATTAATAATAATTTTAAATAGCCTTTATAATTTTTTTAAAATGCAATTGTACTTATGAAAAAAATTATTTAGGTCTGTTTTTGTATTTTAGCCATATAAAATGAAATATAAGTAATATGTTTGTATGTTTAGTTGAAAACGTATTATTTCAATGAGTGTTTTAATTAGAACTTAAATGTTATTCCAAATGATCATTTTTATCCACTAAATAAATAGCCTGATGGGTAGATTTGACCTCTGCAGCGTAGATCTATATTTACAGAAATTATATTTTGCAGAGACTTATGGTTTCTCCATCTGTCCTGTATTAGGGCATCATGAGCCGAGCACATTTCTCAAAAGACCTCTGAGGTGAATGTGACACCTGCAGTTAAATGAATAAAAATCCAACATTTAGAGAGTTGCAGGGATGGTGAAGCAGGCTGTTGTAGTGCATGCTGCTGGATGTCGGAGAACTGAATGACAAAGTAACTTCTTCAAAGCCTGCTGGGTGGATGGAGCAATGAGAGTGAGAGGTGCTGATTTAGAAGGTAGACGCGTTGTTCGTGTGCAACACCGTGCTGCGTTAAAGGCCTGTGGGATTTGCTCAGTCTCTCTGTCTCCTTGACATCTCTCTTTCTTTCTCTCTCTCTATCAGCTCTTTTGATCTGCTCTGTTCTGTGTGGATGTTTCACACCAGCTGTTTGCAACCCTTTGAGAATAATTCACAGCATGCTGTCTAAATTATGAAATGAGGACTGACTAACTTAGCAAAATTGACATTCTATTGCTTAGTGTTTGTTCTGCTTTTTAATCAATGAGCAAATATTTTAAAGATAAAAAGGTATAGAATTGTAGAAGTCTGCTGCCTTGGACAAGCCAACAGCCACATTTTATGTTATACATTACCGCTCACTGATGCTGCATTTATTTGATTGCATATAATCAATATAATTTGAAATGTAATTTTGTAATTTTCAGTAACCAATAATTAAGTCTTCAGTGTTAAAAGAAGAAATTGGGCACTCAAAAATATTTCTTATTATTATCAAAGTTAAAACAGCTGTGCTGCTTAAAGGAACACGCCACTGAAAATAGGCCCCTTGAGTTTTACTGTTTTTGAATCCATTCAGCCGATCTTCAGGTCTGGTGATAGCACTTTTAGCTGTAGCTTAGCATAGATCATTGAATCTGATTAGCAAAGGTGGTCGAAGTACACAAATCAAGTACTTGAGTAAAAGTACAGATCCATACTATAAAATATTACTGCAGTAAAAGTAAAAGTACTCCCTTTTCAATTTTACTCCAGTAAAAGTACAAAAGTACTTGTTTTTAATGTACTCAAGTAAAAAGGACTGATAGATTTATTTAGCAATTTTTTACAGTCTTTTACAGATTTAATTTTATGTAGCACATTTTTTTTTCATAATCTTACTGCTCAAAATACCTGAGATTTTTGACCAGCATGATGTAGTAATGTTCACTGTGAAGCCTACACTGCAATGTACCCGAGAGAAAACAGTGTCTACACCAGTTATCTTCACCAGTTAAAAAAAAGTGTTTTGCAGCGTAGGCTATTGTTTTGCAGAACGTTATATATGACATGAGAATAAGTTAGGATAAACATTTGAAGGAAAATATTATATTTTCTTTTTTTTCCTCAAACCTTGTCTATTGTAAACACTCCTGGCCAAATGCCCCCAGAGGACATTACCTCACACTTAAGTAGTTACCTAAATATCACACCCTTTCTTTTTTCCCTCAGATGTTATATATAAAAAATGTTTAGACATTATCTAAAAATGACTATAAATTAGCACCAGCAAGCTTGTTATCTGAACAATCAGCATTAATGTTAGATAACAATATTTAGACCTACTTATTTTCAGTATATGGTTATGAATAAACATTCATATCTGTCTACTCGGCTAGTTGATCCAAACAATATAAAAAATGTATAACGTTCATAAACAATAGAAACACAGACGTAGGGCTAAATGCGTAGCATTTTAATAAAACTGCTAACATTATAATAGGAATATGAATGTTTTTTGACTTAGAGACACTGATGTTAAAGTGTCTGCATTCATTTCAGTGGACTTAAATAGATCACCCTTTACTGCAGTGTAACAAACTGACAAATTTGACCTAACTATGATTTTCAGTTAAAGTTATTAACTCACTTTAAGCATGATCAGTCGCGTGCGGCAGAACAGCTGCAATCGGATCGTTCCAATTCGAAAATTAATCATTTAGTGTGATTTGCGAACCGGTTGAACAGGTTCATTAAAAATAATCAGTTTGTTAATAAATCGCTCGTCTGCGTCTCGCTCAGAGCACGTGATATATAAGTAACGATATGTTTTATGAAATGTAGTGAAGTAAGAAGTACAGTTCTTTGCTTAGGAATGTACTGAAGTAAAAGAAAAAGTTGCTACAAATAAAACTACTCCGTTACTGTACCGAAGTACAAATACTTACTGTCAACCACTGCTGATTAGACCATTAGTATCACACTCAAAAATGGCCAAAAGGTTTTGATGTTTTTCCTATTTAACAGTTGACTTTTCTAAAGTTACATTTTGTACTAAGACTAAGTGTAACTATACTCTCATTCCCAAGTTGTAATCAAGGAACTTTTTAATTAATGAGCAAATATTTTAAAGATAAAAAGGTAGAATTGTAGAAGTCTGCTGCCTTTGATAAGTCAACAATATGTGCTTTGTCTTGTGTACAAGCAGAGGAAGGCGCACATTGTAGTCTTTTTTTTTTTTGCCCAGCCTTACTTAATTGAACCAGATTACAGACAATGAACTAGGAGAGATGGATGTTCTACATTAGAATGCTTACTGACCCCAAACTATCGTATGGTATTTTGAATGCCCTTTAGTCACGATTGTTTTCACGATTTTGTTTTCAATATAGCAGTTTGTCATAGCTTATTGCTTAAGTATACATTGTACTTTCATTGTAGATATTTGTGGATTCTGGGAGCAGTTCTTTTTCCTCTAGGGATATGTTTGCAGTCATCACTCCTTGGTGTGAAAACTCATTGTAGATTAAATATGCATGCATCGCAATAAAACATTACAATAACAATACGACCATCTTATGAAATCAAGGAATTAATATGCAAAGTGTCCACTAAACAGTAAATTTTAAGCTGCCTTTATACTATTGTTGATAAATGATAGAACAGAAGTCATTCATTACTAATAAGGAGCAGCTTGAAATTCTGACCATATGCATATGTTGAATTTTCATGTCTAATTTCAGCTTTGGATATGTTGAAATAGACCATATGTGACTGCCAGGCTGAATGTGAGGTATTCTAAACAAATCTATGAAATTAGTGAAGAACAAAGTGAAAAGTTCTTATATATATATATTTTTTTTTTTTTTTTCTTTTCAGTAAAGCATTATTCTTTAAATATTATTTCTGTCACAAGATCGGACTGTGTTACCCCTAACACAGCCGATCAGTCACTCACAACCACACCTCCCGACACCGCTGA